>JAJSOF020000017.1:36226056-36531056 GCA_025594305.2 Periplaneta americana
GTTCCGGTTCCCAAACTCCGAGTTCCGGTTCCCAAACTCCGGGTTCCGGTTCCCTAAGTCCGGCTTCCAAACTCCGGGCTCCGTCTCCAAAACTAGGGGTACCAAACGCCGGGTTCCGGGTCCCAAACTCCGAATTCCTGACCCAAACTCCGGGTTACGGGTACCAAACTCCGGGTTCGGTTCCCAAACTCCGGGCTCCGAGTCCAAAACTACGGGTCCCAAACCCCGAGTTACGGGTCCCAAACCCCGGGTTCCGGGTTCCAAACTCCAGAACCAAACAACGAGCAACAAACTCCGGGTTCAGGATACTAAATTCCGGGTTCCGGTTTCAAACTCCGGGTTCCGCTTTCCAAACTCGTATGTATTCCATCCATAATTGGATCACATATGTAATCCACGTATTTGGATCATATATGTAATCCATCCATAATTGGATTACGTATGTAATCCACAGAGATTTGGATTACGCGTGTAATCCATCTATACTTGGATCGCACATGGAATCCATCCATAATTGGATTACATATGTAATCCACTCAGATTTGGATTACGTACGTAATCCATCCATAATTGGATCACATATGTAATCCACGTATTAGGATCACATATGTAACCCATATTTGGATTACATATGTAATCCACACAGATTTGGATGTCATGTAATACATAATTGGATTACATATGTAATCCACACAGATTAGGATTACGTATGTAATCCATCTATACTTGGATTGCACATGAAATCCATCCATAATTGGATTACATATGTAATCCACTCATATTTGGATTACGCGTGTAATCCATCCATAATAGGATTACGCATGTAATCCATCCATAATTGGATTACACATGTAATCCACAGATTAGGATTACGTATGTAATCCATCTATACTTGGATCGCACATGGAATCCATCCACAATTGGATTACATATGTAATCCACTCAGATTTGGATTACGTACGTAATCCATCCATAATTGGATCACATATGTAATCCACGTATTAGGATCAAATATGTAACCCATCCATATTTGGATTACATATGTAATCCACAGAGATTTGGATGTTATGTAATACATAATTGGATTACATATGTAATCCACACAGATTAGGATTACGTATGTAATCCATCTATACTTGGATTGCACATGAAATCCATCCATAATTGGATTACATATGTAATCCACTCATATTTGGATTACGTATGTAATCCATCCATAAATGGATCACATATGTAATCCACGTATTTGGATCACTTATGTAAGCTATCCATATTTAGATTACATATGTAATCCACACAGACTTGGATGTCATGTAATGCATCCATAATTGTATTACACATGTTTTCCACACATTTGGATTACATACGTAATCCATCCATAATTGGATCACATATGTAATCCATCCATAATTGGATTATACATGTATTCCGTACAGATTTGAATTACATACGTAATCCATCCATAATTGGATCACATATGCAATCCACGTATTTGGATCACATATTTAATCCATCCATAATAGGATAACGTATGTAATCCTAAACTCCGGGTAGGGATCCAAACTCCGGGTTCCGGTTCCCAAACGCCGGCTTCCAGTTCCCAAGCTCCGGGTTTTGGGTTCCTAAACTTTGGGTAGGGTTCTAAAACTCCAGGTTCCGGTTCCCAAACTCCGGGCAGAATTCCAAACTCCGGGTTCCAGTTCCCAAATACCGGGCAGGATTCCAAAACTCCGGGTTCCGGGATCCCAACCTTTGGGTTCTGGTCCTAAACTCCGGGTTCCGGGTCCCATACTCCGGGCACAATTCCAAACTCCAGGTTCCCATTACCAAACTCCGGGTTCCGGGTCCCAAACGAGCCCCAAACTCACAGTTCCGGTTCCCAAACTCCGGGTAGGGTTTCCAAAACTCATGGTTCCAGGTCCCCAAACTCCGGGTTCCGGTCCCCAAACTCAGGGTTCCAGTTTCCAAACTCCGGCTTCCGGTTCCCAAACTCCGGGTTCCGGGTCCCATAATGCGGGTAGAGTTCCAAACTACTGGTTCCCGGTCCCATAATCCGGGTAGAGTTCCAAACTCCGGCTTCCGGTTCCCAAACTCCATGCAGGTTTCCAAAACTCCGGGTTCCGTTACCCAAACTCCGGGTTCCAGTTCCCAAACTCCGGGTACCGGCCCCAAACTCCGGGTAAATTTAGCAAAACCCGAGTTCCGGTTCCCAAACTCCGGGCTGGTGTAGAAAACTCCGGGTTCCGGGCCCAAACTCCGGGCTTTGGTACCAAAACTCCGGATTCCGGTACCCAAACTCCGGGTTCCAGTTCCCAAACGCCGGGATCCGATTCCCATAATCCGGGTAAAGTTCCAAACTCCGGGTTCCGGGTCCCACAATCCGGGTAGGGTTCCAAACTCCGGGTTCCGGTTTCCAAAACTCCGTGTTCCGGCCCCAAACTCCGGGTTCCGGTTCCCAAACTCCGGGTTCCGTTTCCCATAATCCGGGTAGAGTCCCAAACTCCGGGTTCCGGGTCCACTAATCCGCGTAGAGTTCAAAACTCCGGGTTCCGGTCCTCAAACTCCGGGTTCCAGTTACCAAACTCCGGGGCAGGTTTCGAAAACTCCGGGTTCCGTTACCCAAACTCCGGGTAGATTTCGCAAAACCCGAGTTCCGGTTCCCAAACTCCGGGCAGGTGTAGAAAACTCCGGGTTCCGGGTCCAAACTCCGGGTTCCAGTTCCCAAACGCCGGGATCCGATTCCCATAATCCGGGTAAAGTTCCAAACTCCGGGTTCCGGGTCTCACATTCCGGGTAGGGTTCCAAACTCCGGGTTCCGGTTCCCAAACTCCATACAGGTTTCCAAAACTCCGGGTTCCGGCCCCAAACTCCGGGTTCCGGTTCCCACAATCCGGGCGGAGTCCCAAACTCCGGGTTCCGGGTCCACTAATACGGGTAGTTCCAAACTCCGGGTTCCGGTCCTCAAACTCCGGGTTCCATTTACCAAACTCCGGGTACCGGTTCCCAAACTCCGGGGCAGGTTTGGGAACTCCGGGTTCCAGTTCCCAAACTCCGGGTACCGGCCCCAAAACTCCTGGTCGCTTTTCGCAAAACCCGAGTTCCGGTTCCCAAACTCCGGGCAGGTGTAGAAAACTCCGGGTTCCGGGCCGAAACTCCGGGCTTTGGTATCAAAACTCCGGGTTCCGGTACCCAAACTCCGGTTTCCAGTTCCCAAACTCCGGGTTCCGGTTCCCATAATCCGGGTAGAGTACCAAACTCCGGGTTCCGGTCCACTAATTCGGTTAGAAGTTCCAAACTCCGGGTTCCGGTTCAAACTCCGGGTTCCGGTTGCCAAACTCGGGGACAGGTTTCGAAAACTCCGGGTTCCGTGACCCAAACTCCGGGTTGCTTTTCGCAAAACTCGAGTTCCGGTTCCCAAACTCCGGGCAGGTTTAAAAACTCCGGGTTTCAAGCCCCAAACTCCGGGTTCCAGCTCCCAAAATCCGGGTTCCTCCCAAACTCCGTTCCCAAATTCCGGGTTGCGGTTCTAAACTCCGGGTTACTTTCCCAAACTCCGGGTTCCGGTTCCCAAACTCCGGGCAGGTTAAAAAACTCCGGGTCCCGTTCCTCCAAACTCCGAGTTCTGGTACCCAAACTCCGGGTTCCGGTTCCCAGACTCCGGGTTCCGGTTCCCATAATCCGGGTAGAGTTCCAAACTCCGGGTTCCGTGTCCCACAGTCCGGGCAGGTTTAGAAAACTCCGGGTTCCGGGCCCCAAACTCCGGACTCTGGATCCCAAAATATCTTTCCGGTTCCAAAACTCCGGGTTCCGGGAACAAAATTCATAGTGCCTGGTCCAAAACTCCGGGTTACGGTTCCCAAACTCCGGGGTTACTGTTCCCAAACTCCGGGTTCCGGTTACCAAACTCAAAGTAGGGTTTCAAAAATCCGGTTTCCTGGTCACAAACTCCGGGTTCAGGTTCCCAAACTCCGTTTCCAAATTACAGGTAGGATTCCAAAACTCCGTTTTGCGGGTCACTAACTCAGGCTTGGGGTTCCAAACTCCCTCTTCCGATTTCTAAATTACGGTTTCCGCTTCGTATACTCCTGTATCCGGTTTCAAAACTCCGGGTCCCAATCTCCGTTCCCAAAATCAGGGTTCCAAACATGTGGTTTCGGGTCCCTAACGTCGGGTTCGTAACCCAAAATGCGGGTTTCTGTCATAAACTAAGGCTAGCGGTTCCTATACTAAAAAAATCCAAAACCAAATTGAAAAAATCAAAACGATTTCCAAAAATGCAATTTAAAAAAATTAATTTAAAACACTAAAAAAATGTTAAAAAAGTTTTAAAAAAATTTTTACAAAAAAAAAAGTTAAAAATTTCAAAAAATTGGAAAACAAAAAAATATTTTTTTAAAGAAACAAAATATAAATTAAAAAAATAAAAGAAAAATAAAAAAAAAGTTTGGAAAATTGAAAAAAAAATGCATTTTCAAGAAAATTTTAGAAAAAAATTTGTCAAAGGAAATATGAAAAAAAATTAAAATAGTTCAAGAATGATGTGAAAAAAAGTAAAAAAATATATATTTTGAGAAAAAAATTTTCAAGAATGAAATTGTTTTTTAAAATTTGTTTCAAATTTTTTTGTAATTTTTTTTTTAATTTTTTTTTTTGAAAATAATCTTTTTGAAAAATTTTGGTTAAGATTTTTTCAAACTTTGACAATATTTTTTTAATTATTTTTCAAAAAAGAATTGTCAAAAATTTTCAAAAAATTTAAAAAAATTTCGAAAAGAAAAAAAAATTATTTTTCAAAAAACCAAAATAAATCTTTTAAAATTTTCAAAAAATTAAAGAGAAAAATTTAGGACAAATTGAAAAATACATTTTCAAGAAAATTTAAAAAAATTTCCAAAAAATTATGAAAAAAAATTCAAAAATCAATTTGAAAAAAGAAAAAAAAAATAATTTTTCAGAAAACAAATTTTCAAAATTGAAATTGTTCTTAAATTTTTTTTAAATTTCTTTTGAAATTTTCTTGAAATTTTTTTATATATTTTTTTGAAAATTTAATTATTGAGATTTTTTGAAAATTTGACAATTTTTTTAAGATATTTAAAAAAAAATTCAAACATTTTCAAAAAATTAAAAAAAAATAACATTTTCAAAATATTTTATTTTAAAAATGGATTTGGTAGAATTAGTTTAAAAAATTTAACAAATTAAATTTTTTTTAAATTAAGAAAAAAATTTCGAAAACAAATAAAAATACTTTCAAAAGTTTTCAAAATGGAATTTTGATTTTAAAAATTTTTCTGAAAATTTTTTTCTTTTTTTTTTTGTTTTTGAAAACATTTTTTTTTTTTTTAATTTTTGTAACTCATTTTTGTTAAATTTCTTTTCATTAATTTTTAAAATTTTTTGATTTTTTTTTTAAATTGAAAAAAAAAATCCTTTCAAAAAAAAAAGAAAAAAAAATTCAGAAAAAATTTTCAAACTTAAAATTCTTTTTTGAAAACTTTTTCGGAAGTATTTTTTTTTATTTGTTTTGGAAATTTTTTTTATTTTTAAAAAATCTTTTTAAAATTGCTATTAATTTTTTTAAAAATCATTTTGCCAAATTTATTTTTAAAATAAAATATTTTGAAAATTTCCTTTTTTTTTAGTTTTGATAATTTGACAATTTTTCTATTTACTTTTTTTTTGTAAAATTTTCTGGAAAAATATATTTATTTTTAAATTTTCAAATTTTTTTTAATTTTTTTGTTTTAATATAAAGTTTTTTTGAAAAATTATTTCTTTGAGTTTGTTTTCGTAATTTTTTTATTAAAAATTTTTTGAAATAATTTTTAACAGTTTTTTAATACCTTTTTTTTGTAAAAATTTTTTGAAAAATAATTTAAAAACGTTTTTTGAAAATATTTTTTAAAAGCGTTGTTTTAAAGTTTATTTAAAAATTGCCTTTTTGGAAATCTTTTGGATAATTTTCAATGTGCTTTTTTATTTTTGTTTGTTTAGGACCCGTAGTTAGTGACCTGCAACCCGGAGTTTTGGAACCCTACCCGGAGATTGGGACTCGGAAACCCGGTTTTGGAAGCCGAACCCGGTGTTGGGAACAGGAACCCGGAGTTTGGGAACCTGAACCTGGAGTTTTGGACCCGGAGTTTGGAAACCGGAACCCGGAGTTTGGAACCCGGAAATGTTTTGAAACCGATTAACAGAAACCGATTTTGGAACCCGGAACCCCGTAGTTTTGAAATCGGAACGGAACCGGATTTGGAACCCGAAACCGGAGTTATTGACCTGGAACCCGGAGTTTTGGAACCCTACCCGGAACCCGGAATTATGGAGCCCGGAGTTTTGGAACCGAACCCGGTGTTTGAAACTACCCGGAGAATGGGACCAGTAACCCGGAGTTGGAACCTGAACCCGGAGTTTGGAACTAACCCGGAGTTTTACAGGAACTCGGAGTTTGGGAACCCGGAACCCGATTTGGAACTCTGGAACCCAAAGTCGTTGACCCGGAACCCGGAGTTTTGAACCCATAACCTGGAGTTTATACCGAACCCGGAGTTTTGGACCCGGAACCCGGAGTTTGGGAACCGGAAAACTGGAGTTTGGGAACTACCCCGGAGTTTGGGAACCCTAACCCGGTATTGTGGACCCGGAACCCTAAGTTTTACCCGGAACCCGGTTTTTACCTCGGAACCTGGAATTTTGAAACTCTGCCCGGCGTTTGGGACTAGTAACCCGGAGTTTGGGGATCTGAACCCGGAGTTTTGGAAACCTGGAACCCGGTTTTATACCTGGAACCCGGAGTTTTGGACCCTGAACCCGGATTTTGGACCCGGAACCCGGAGTTTTGGAACCCGGAGTTTTGGACAAAAACCCGGAGTTTTGGACCGGAACCCGGAGTTTGGGAACCGGACCCGGAGTTTTGGAACCGGAACCTGGATTTGGAACTCTACCCGGAGTTGGGACCAGGAACCCGGAGTTTTGAACCGAACCCGAAAGTTTGGAAACCGGAACCCGGAGTTTGAACCGGAATTCGGAGTTTGGGGCCCCTATTTTGGGAACCCGGAGTTTTGGAACCATAACCCGGAGTTTGGGAACTACCCGGAGTTTGGATACCTTACTCGGAGTTTGGGACCCGGAACCCGGAGTTTTGGACCTGATCCCGGAGGTTGACCCGGAACCTGGAGTTTTACAATCCTGAACCCGGAGTTTGGAAACTTGAACCCGGAGTTTTTGGAATCCTGTCCGGAGTTTGGGAACCGGAACCCGGAGTTTGGAACCCAAAACCCGGAGTTTTGGGAACTGGAACCCGGAGTTTGTGGACCCGGAACCCGGAGTTTAACCTGGAACCCGGAGTTTTGACCCCGTCCTGTAGTTTGGGAACCGGAACCCGGCGTTTGGAACCGGAACCCGGAGTTTGGGAACTGAACCCGGAGTTTTGAAACCAAAACCCCGAGTTTTGAAACCGGAACCCGGAGTTTGGGAACTGGAAACCGGAGTTTGGGTCGAGGACCCCGTAGTTTTGAAACCCTACTCGGATTGTGGACACGGAACCCGGGTTGGGTACCCGAAACCTGGAGTTTTGGACCCGGAACCCGGAGTTTTGACCCGGAACCCGGAGTTTTGGACCCAGAACCCGGAATTATGGACCGGAACCCGGAGTTTGGGAACCGGAACCCGGAGTTTAGAAACTACCCGGAGAATGGGACCAGTAACCCGTAGTTGGGTACCCGGAACCCGGAGTTTTGGAAACTACCCGGAGTTTGGATACAGGAACTCGGAGTTTGGGACCCGGAACCCGAATTTTTGGAACTCTGCCCGGAGCGTTGACCCGGAACCCGGAGTTGGGTACCCGGAACCTGGAGTTTATACCCGGAACCCGGAGTTTTGGACCCGGAACCCTGAGTTTGGGAACCGGAAACCGGAGTTTGGGACGAGGACCCCGTAGTTTTGAAACCCTACCCGGTATGTGGACCCGGAACCCTAAGTTTATACCCGGAACCCGGAGTTTTTACCCGGAACCTGGAATTTAGAAACTACCCGGCGTTTGGGACTAGTAACCCGGAGTTTGGGGACCTGAACCCGGAGTTTTGGAAACACTACCCGTAGTTTTATACCCGGAACCCGGAGTTTTGGACCCTGAACCCGGATTTTCATACCCGGAACCCGGAGTTTATACCCGGAACCCGGAGTTTATACCCGGAACCCGGAATTTTGGACAAGGAACCCGGAGTTTTGGACAAGGAACCCGGAGTTTGGGAACCGGAACCCGGAGTTTTGGAACCGGAACCTGGACTTTGGAACTCTACCCGGAGTATGGGACCAGGAACCCGGAGTTTGTGAACCGGAACCCGAAAGTTTGGAAACCTACCCGGAGTTTGGGAACCGGAATTCGGAGTTTGGGGCCCCTATTTTGGGAACCCGGAGTTTGGGAACAGGAACCCGCAGTTTGGTACCTTACCGGAGTATGGTACCCGGAACCCGGAGTTTAGGACCCGATCCCGGAGGTTGGGACCCCGGAACCTGGAGTTTTACAATCCTGCCCGGAGTTTGGAAACTTGAACCCGGAGTTTGGAATCCTGTCCGGAGTTTGGGAAGCGGAACCCGGAATTTTGGAACCCAAAACCCGGAGTTTGGGAACTGGAACCCGGAGTTTGTGGGACGGAACCCGGAGTTTCGGAACTGGAACCGGGAGTTTTGAACCCTGTCCGGAGTTTGGGAACCGGAACCCGTAGTTTTGGAACCGGAACCCGGAGTTTGCGAACGGAACCCGGAGTTTTGAAACCAAAACCCCGAGTTTTGAAACCGGAACCCGGAGTTTGGGAACTGGAATCCGGAATTTGGGAACCGGAACCCGGAGTTTGGGAATGGTACCCGGAGTTTTGGAACAAGAACCCGGATTTAGGAAACCGGATCCCTGAGTTTGGGAACGGAACCGGGAGTTTTGGACCCGGAACCCGGAGTTTTGTACCCGGAACCCGAACTATGGGACCGGAACCCGGAGTTTTGGAACAAGAACCCGCATTTAGGAAACCGGAACCCGGAGTTTGGGAACGCAACGCGGAGTTTTGAAACCGGAACCGGAGTTTTGGAACCGGCTCCCGGAGTTTTGGACCCGGAACCCGAAGTTTGGGTCGGGAACTTGAAGTTTTGGAACAAGAAACCAGTTTTAGGAAACCGGAACCCGGAGTTTGGGAACGGAACACGGAGTTTTAAAACCGGAGTTTCGGAACCGGAACCGGAGTATGAGATGGGAACCCGGAGTTTTGGAACAAGAACCCGGATTTATTAAATCGGAACCCGGAGTTTTGAAACCGGAAACCGGAGTTAGGGAACGGAATCCGGAGTTTGGGAACGTATACCGGAGTTTTGGAACCGGCATCTGGAGTTTTGGACCGGGAACGCGGAGTTTCGGACCCGGAACTCTAAGTATGAGACCGGAACCCGAAGTTTCGGAACGGAACCCGGAGTTTTTAAACCATAACCCGGAGTTTTGGAGCCGGCACCCGGAGGTTTGGACCCGGAACCCGGAGTTTGGGAACCGGAACCCGGAGTTTGGGACCCGGAACCCGGATTTAGGATAACGGAATCCGGGGTTTTGAAACCGGAACCCGGAGTTTTGGAATCGTCACTCGCAGTTATGGACCGGGAACCCGGAGTTTGAGACCCGGAACCCGGAATTTTGGAACAAGAACCCGGAATTAGGAAACCAAAACCCGGAGTTTGGGATCGGATACCGGAGTTTGGAAACCGGAACCCGGAGTTTGTGAAACGGAACCCGTACTTTGGAACCCGGAGTTTGGGAACCGGAGCACGGAGTTTGGGAGACGGAACCAGCAGTTTGGGAAGTGTAACCCGAAGTTTGGGACCCGGCGTTTGGGAAGCGTAACTGAGTTTGGGAACCGCAAGCGGGAGTTTGGGTGTCCACCCGTAACCTGAGTCCTGAACCCGAGACTCGCTGTCCTGGACCCGGAAGACAGTGTTGTCCCAGAACCCTAACCGGAACCGGTTGTTCTTTATCCAGGTCCGCGAGTCTTTGACCCGGAACCCGGAATCCTGATCCCGACGTCCTGGACGGGGCACCTGGCCGAATTCGACGACGAAAAAAGTACATGACGACGGCGGAGACGAGAAGGTTTCGACGACGAGACGAAGTAGACGACGATGACGAGATGAAGTGGAAGACGACGTGACCTAGATGACCTTTCAACTACGAAGAGACGAAGTCGATAATGCCACCTAGACGAAATTAGACGAGACGAAGTCGACGACGACGACAATGACAACGAGAAGTCGACGAAGACGGGACGAAATCGACGGCAAGTACGGGACGATGTCGACTACGGCGACGAGACGAAGTCGACAAAGAGACAATGTGGACGGCAACGACTAGACGAAATGGACAACGACGAAGAAATGAAGTCGACGAGATGAATTCGATGACGACGAACAGACGAAGTCGACGACGGGAATATTTTCATAGTCCACTTCCGGTCGCGGCGATGTAATGGATGAATTATAATAACCTGACCGGTGAAAATTAATTTTTTATATTTAATTTTATTTAAGTTATTTATATTTAATTTTATTTATTTATTTATATTTAATTTTAATTTTATTTATTTATATTTAATTTTCATTTTATTTATGGATTTATTTATATTTTATTTTATTTTATATATTTAATTTTATTTATTTATTTATATTTAATTTTATCTTTAATTTTACTTAATAAATTAGTAATTTATTTATTTATATTTAATTTCATTTATTTATATTTAATTTTATTTTATTTATTTATATTTAATTTTACTTAATTTTATCTATTTATTTATATTAAAAATTTTAATTCAATAATATATTGAATATTATTTTGTTCATTTAGTTATTTATTTATATATAATTTAATTTTATTTATTTATTTATATTAATTTTCTTAATTTATATATTTATTTATTTATATTTCATTTTATTTAAATAATTAATTTATTTATATATTTAATTTTATTTAATTAATTAATTTATTTATATTTAATTTCATTTATTTATTTATATTCAATTTAATTGAATTTATTTAATCATTTATTTATATTTAATTTTATTTATTTATATCTAATTTATTTATTATTTAATTCATTAAGTAATATTTAATTTTATTTATTTATATTTTATTTCATTTTATTGTTTCTGTTTAATTTTATTCATTTATTTATATTTATTTTTATTTAATTAATTTATTTATTTGCAATTAATTTTATTTAATTATATTTATTTATTTATATTTTATTCTATGTATTTTTTATTTGTATTTAATTTTATTTAAATAATTTATCAAATAATTTATTTATTTTTAATTTCAGTTATTTATTGATTTATATTTTATTTTATTTTATTTAATAATTTATATTTAATTTTATTTAATTAATTTATTTATATTTAATCTTATTTTATTTATTTATATTTAATTTTTATTTTATTACTTAATTTATTTATATTTACTATTATTTTCTTTACTTATTTCGTTATTTATTCATATTTAATTTTATGTAATTTTATTTATTTCTTTATATTTAATTTTATTTATTTATACACTTATTTATATTTAATTTTATTTAATTTATTAATTAATTTATTTATTTATACTTGATTTTATTTATTTAACTAATTTATTTATTTATATGTAATATTATTTATTTATATTCAATTTAATTGATTTACATTAATTTGATTCACTTTATTTTATTTTAATTTATTTTATTTTTTCGAATATTTTTAAACTTACGATATAAAAACTTTATTGTATATTTCCTTCATTTGCTTAATTAATTTTTTTAAATTCATTTAATTTTAACCCGGAATTTGGGACCCGGAGCTCGGAATTTTTCCCCGGAGTTTGGGATCCCGAACCCGGAGTTTGGATCCCGGAACCCGAGTTTGGGACCCGGAACCCCTGAGTTTTGGAACCGGAACCCGGACATTATGACCCGGATTCGGGAGTTCGGATCTCTGAGTTTATGACCCGAACCCAGAGTTTGGAAGCCCGCAACCCGAAGTTTTTACCCGGAGTTTGGGACACTGAAGCCGGAGTTTGGAATCCGGTACCCGGAATAGGGACCCGGAGTTTGGAACCAGAAACCCTTAGTTTTTAAACCGGAATTTGGGACCCGGAGCTCGGAGTTTTGAACCCGGAGTTTGGGAACCGGAACCCGGAGTTTGGGAACCGGAACTAGGAGACCGGATATTGGAAGCCGGAAACCGGAGTTTAGGACCCGGAACCCGGAGTTTGGGACCGGAACCCGTAATTTGGGACAAGGACCCCGGAATTTGACCGGAACCCGGAGTTTTGAATTTGCAATCCGGATTTTGGTATTGGAACCCGGATTTTGGGACTCGGAACAGGGAGTTTGGGAACCGGAGTTTGGAACCAGGAACCTTGAGTTTCTGACCCGGAACCCGGAGTTTGGGACACGGAACCCGGAGTTTTGGTCCCAGAAGCCGAGTTTTGTATCAGGAACCCGGAGTTTTGAACCGGAACACGGAGTTTATTTATTTAAATTTAATTCTATTTAATTTTAATTATTGATTTATTTATTTATTTAGGCCTATATTGTATTTAATTAATTTATTTATTTGTATTATTATATTATTTCACTTTATTGAGTTATTTATTTATAAATTTACATTTAATTTCATTTATTTCTTTATTTATTTACATTTAATTATATTTTATTTATTTATTTACATTTTATTATATTTCTTTATTTACTTATATTTAATTTTATTTAATTGATTTAGTTATATATTTATTATATTTGATTTAATATTATTTATTTAATTAATTTATTTATGTATATTTAATTTTATTTCATTTATTTATTTATTTACATTTAATTTTATTTTTATATTTAATTTTTATTTTATTTATTTATTTATTTATATTTAATTTATATTTATTAATTTATTTATATTTAATTTTATTCATTTACTTATTTATTTATATATGTAATTTTATTCTATTTATTTCTTTATATTAATTTTATATATATACTTATTTATGTGTATGTAATTAATTTTATTTAATTATATTTCATTTTATTTAATTATTTAGTTACATAATTTATTTATATTTAATTTTATTTTTTATTTATTTATATTTAATTTTATTTATCTATTTATTTGCATTTAATTTTATTTATCTATTTATTTATACTTTAATTTTATTGATTTATTTATCTTTATTTAATTTTACTTAATCTGTTTAGTTTATTAATATCTAATTTATTTATTTATTTATATTCAACCGGAACCCGGAGTTTGGGAACTGGAACCCTGAGTTTGGGACCTAGAGCCCGGAGTTTGGGACCCGGAACCCGGAGTTTTGGAACCCTGTCAGGAGTTTGGAAACCTACCTGGACCTGGAACCCGTAGCTTGGGACCCGGAACCCGGAGTTAGGGAATCGGAACCCGGAGTTTGGAATCCGGAACCCGAAGTTTGGGAACCGGAACCCGGAGCTTGGGAACCGGAACCAGGAGTTTGGGGACCGCAACCCGGAGTTTGGGAACCGGAACCCAGTTTCGGGCCGTTGTTTGGGACCCGGAGTTTTGAAAACCTTACCCGGAGTTTGGGAATTGGAACTTGGAGTTTGGAACCCTACCGGAGTATGGGAGCCGGAACCCGGAGTTTGGGGCCAGCGACCCCGGAATTTTGGAATCCTGCCCGGAGTTTGGGAACCGTACCCGAAGTTTGGGGACTGGAACCCGGAGTTTGGGAACCGGAACCCGGAATTTTAGAACCCTACCTGGAGTTTAGGAACGGGAACACGGAGTTTTTGAACCCAAAACCCGGAGTTGGGGATCCGGAACCCGAAGTTTTGGAACGGAACCCGGAGTTTTGGAACCCTGCCCGGTGTATCGGAACCGGAACCCGTAGTTTGGATCCCTACCCGGAGTTTAGGATTACATACGTAATCCAAATCTATGTGGATTATATACGTAATCCAATTATGGATGGATTACATATGTGATCCAAATACATGGATTACATATGTGATCCAATTATGGATGGATTACGTATGTAATTAAAATCTGTATGGAATACATGTGTAATCCAATTATGGATGGATTACATATGTAATCCAATTATAGATGGATTACGTATGTAATCCAAATCTGTGTGGAAAACATGTGTAATCCAATTATGGATGGATTACATATGACATCCAAATCTGTGTGGATTACATATGTAATCCAAATATGGATGGATTACATATGTGATCCCATTATGGATGGATTACATACGTAATCCAAATCTGAGTGGATTACATATGTAATCCAATTATGGATGGATTACATAGATGGATTACATACGTAATCTTAATCTGTGTGAATTACATATGTAATCCAATTATGGATGGATTACATGTGTAATCCAACTATGGATGGATTACATGTGTAATCCAAATCTGTGTGGAAACATACGTAATCCAATTATGGATGGATTACATATGTGATCCAAATACGTGGATTAAATGTGATCCAATTATGGATGGATTACGTATGTAATTCAAATCTGTATGGAATACATGTGTAATCCAATTATGGATGGATTACATATGACATTCAAATCTGTGTGGATTACATATGTAATCCAAATATGGATGGATTACATATGTGATCCCATTATGGATGGATTACATACGTAATCCAAATCTGAGTGGATTACATACGTAATCCAATTATGGATGGATTACATGTGATCCAAATACGTGGATTAAATGTGATCCAATTATTGATGGATTACGTATGTAATCCAAATCTGTGGAAAACATGTGTAATCCAATTATGGATGGATTACATATGACATTCAAATCTGTGTGGATTACATATGTAATCCAAATATGGATGGATTACATATGTGATCCCATTATGGATGGATTACATACGTAATCCAAATCTGAGTGGATTACATATGTAATCCAATTATGGATGGATTACATGTGTAATCCAAGTATAGATGGATTACATACGTAATCCTAATGTGTGAATTACATATGTAATCCAATTATGGATGGATTACATGTGTAATCCAACTATGGATGGATTACATGTGTAATCCAACTATGGATGGATTACATGTGTAATCCAAATCTGTGTGGAAACATACGTAATCCAATTATGGATGGATTACATATGTGATCCAAATACGTGGATTAAATGTGATCCAATTATGGATGGAATACATACGTGTTTGGAAACCGGAACCCGGAGTTTGTGACCCATTGTTCGGGTCTGGAATTTGGGATACGGCGATTGAGACCCGTAGTTTTGGAGCCGGAGCCCGGAATTTGTAACCCGGAGTTTGGGACCCGGAACCCGAAGTTTGGTTCCCGGAACCCGAAGTTTGGTACCCGGAACCAGGAGTTTGGGACATGAACCCGGAGTTTGGGACCCCTAGTTTTGGAGCTGGAGCCCGGAGTTTGGAACCCGGACTTTGAGTTTAATTTTATTAATTTTATTTATTTATTTAATTATATTTAATTTTATTTCATTTATTTATTTATTTATATTTAATTTTATTCCATTTATTTATATTAAATTTTTTAATTTTATATATATATATATATTATATTTATATATTTATATTTATATGTATGTAATTAATTTTATTTATTTATATTTCATTTATTTAAATAGTTACATAATTTATTTATATTTAATTTTATGTAATTTAATTTATTTATTTATATTTAATTTGATGTTTTATTTATTTATATTTAATTTTATTAATCTATTTATTTATATTTAATTTAATTTATTTATCTTTATTTAATTTTATTTAATTTCTTTAGTTTATTAATATCTAATTTATTTATTTATTTATATTTAATTTTATTTAATTTTATTGATTTATTAATATTTAATTTAATTTCATTTCATTTAATTAATTGATTTATTTATTAATATTTAATATTATTTATGTATTCATTTTTATTTAATTTTATTTATTTATTTATTTGTATTTAATTTTATTTAATATATTTATTTATTTAAATATAATTTTATTCAATTTTATTTCTTTTTATTTAATTTTATTTTTTTGCAGCTTTTGTTCACTATAATCAAGCTTTCGACGGAGTAAACAGAAGTAAAATCCTGGCAAAACTGCAACCAGTACTCAGCGCAGAAAGTCACATCTTCAAGCTCATAGCAAGCATCCTCCGTGAGAACACAATCAGAATTCACGATGGACTAACGCAATCCAAAGGAATCCAGCAAACGAACGGAGTACTGCAGGGAGACCCTATAAGCCCCATTATGTTTAACGTACTTACCCACAATGTGATACAAAGGATACAAACAGAAGAAGTGAGGATGTGGCTATATGGCAAGAAGCCATCAACAAACTGGAAGAGTGGTCTCAGGAAAATGACCTAGTCATAAACAGGGACAAGACGAAAGTCATGAAATTCAGAAGAGGAGGACCCTTGGCAAACACCGATAGATTCACTTGCGGAGGACAAGAACTGGAAATAGTCAAAAGCTACAAGTACCTAGGACTTACACTACAAGTGACAGGCCACGCCTTTTCCAAGCACATCGAAGACAGAGCAGTAAGGGCAATGAAAGCGACCTTCGAGATAAAGAAACTGAGCCTACTATCCGTCACGACAGCTCTGAGGCTTTTCAACATAAAGATTGCACCCATTGCCACATACGGAATACAACTCATATAGAACCACCTCACGTACTCCAACCTCAAACGGCTGGAGAGAGTCAAAGCAGCCTACCTGAAAAGAATGCTCTGCATCTCAAAATACACGCAAAGCAGAATAGCATATATCTCAGCAGACACAACCTACTTCATAGAGGACCTGATGGCAACTCACAGCCTGGTACCAACACCACAAAGCACCAGATTCCTGGAAGACAGGCGACAAAAAGCAAAAGACATTAACCATAGACTCCTCAGCATCCCAGCGATGACAAACAGCGAATGGAAGGAAGCCAACTACCACCTGCGCCATCTATACACGAGAGTAGCAGCCCATCACCGAATATGCCTAACCAAGGGATATCACAGCCCCACCGACGGATGTCAGTGCACCATATGTGGAGGACCCTGCGATACATACCATATCATCGAATGCAAAGAAAGAACATTGACACTATCCCACTATGCAAACGATGCTAACTTTACTCAAATGTACTTAATTGTACTAATATACACAGTGTGTTTAATAAATATATTATTATTAAATGTAATTTTTTTTTTCAATTTTTTATTTTAATTTGTGTTCATTTATTTTATTTTAATTCAACTGAATTTAATTTGTCATTTTATATTAATTCATATTATTATAATTTAATTTATCTAATTTAATAAAATTTAATTTACTTCATGTTAATGTAATTTATATTACTTTATTTTAAATTATTTTAATTTAATTTATTTTATTTGAATTCAATTCTTTTTTTCAATTTCATTATTAATTTTTTTAGTTTTTTGTATTTCTTTTAAATTCTGCCTTTCAATTTTTTTTTAGTTTTTGAAAGTTTTAAAAATTTTGAAAAAATGTTTTGATAATTTTTTGTTTTTTTTTGGGGGAGGGGTTTTATTTCCTTTCAATTTTTCGATATTTTTTCTTTAATTAATTTTTGTCTTTAACTCCTTTTCTGATATTTTTTTTTTTTTTTAAATTTAATTCACTTCATATTAATTTATTTTAATTTTATTCAATTTAATATAATTTATTTTATTTTAATTTATTTTAATCTAATTTATTAGACCAAAACAGTCCTTCTAGGACTATTTTCTGTTAGGAAGATGATGATGATGATGATGATGATGATGATGATGATGATGAAGAAGCATCTTCTTATGGGAAATGGATTATAGATAAGTTACTTTCTCGTTGTTTTCCATATCAGATGGTGATTGTCAAACACCGAAAGTTATCCAGCATCTCTTGTTATCACAGTAACTCTTGTTCTGTAGTTACTGGATTAAATTGTGTAATTTTATTGAATTTCTGTTATAAACTGTACAAAAGTGTTATTTAAAGGAACCGGCCCGAACACGAGCTTTCTCAGACGGATGTGCGCTAATTTTATTCTGTGCATTCATTTTGAGCGGGCCAAGGTTTAAATCCCGGTTGGGATTTCTTCCAGTGTTTTCCCTCAACCACTCGAAGCAGAATTGCTGGGTAATTTTCGGCGTTGGACTTCGACTCATTTCGCCATCATTAATTCACATATCATCATCCATACAATAGCCTGGGTTAAGTTCACAGTGCGGCGTGCTGTACTTGTACAAGAGTGCGGCCGTTTGGTTACCCAATCATTCACAAGAATACGAGTGATAAGCACAATAAGCCTCAGGCTGCAGTGTAAGCCTTTGGGTCCCTCCTCCGTACAAAAAAAAAAAATACAATTTGCAGCACAATCAAAACTGACTTAAAATTTTTGTAAAATAAATCTTTATATTATGATTAGTATATTAAAATAAAAAAAAGTTTCAGAATAGTACATTATGCAACGAGTCTATAATGGTAGTAATTAAGACGCAAGTATGTTTGTTTATGAAATGAGCGCATAATTTTCATACGAGCGTCTTAATTACCATTATAGGCAAGTTTCATACGACTTTTTATGCTCGACCATATTTATAACTTGAAATTATTCATAAGTTTCATGTTATGGTTATGTAGGCCTAAGTAACGAACGGAATTGACCTGAATTGTGAGATGTGCGCAGACGCGAAAGTATTGATTTTTTCCGAGGCACGAATATCATTGACCTTGATATAACCTAGAGAACATTAGTCTTGATATAACCTGGAAATTGATTTAGAATTGAAAACCGAGATGACAAATTGAATTTATTTGAATATTATTTACAATTAACGCTAATTATTATAGTAACAGAACATAACCTTCTGCGACAGTATTGGATTTCCAGCCTCCGTGACATTTCCCTAGTTGTCTTTCGATTGCACATCCGGGAATAATCGAAAAGCTGAACTTTAATGAATAGGTGTACTTTAATGACATGCATTAAAGAACTGCTACCAGGTGTATAATTACTACATTTGGGCATGGTCGAGCATAAAAATAATAACTTCACTAATTTCTCATTAACTGAAAAAGCAGTAAAAAATTTCCATATCTATATGAAACAAGATGATATTAACTACTGGAAGGAAAAGCACACAATAAAATAATCCGTAATTCTTACAACTATGAACTACTGTCATTTATTTCATTACTGGTTGTTAGTGAACATAAAATTCAGAGCTAAAAATACTTCATAAATGAAAGACATAAGATAAAACATCATCAACAGGAAGTGGTAACATGAACGCAAATGTACATTTATGATTATTACAACTTAAATAACGAGCAATTATTTATATACGTAAATGTTACAAACAGGCCTGTATTTATGCGTAGACCCAGGGCCTACTGTTTGACTGCTAAATGTCTAAGATCTGCATAAGTTAGTTATAGGGGGAGCACACTTTTTTCAGGCCCATGGGCATAGCACTAAATACAGGGCTGCAGTACTGGCTTCAGGAAAAATCAGGTCATGCGGAACGAAACAACAACATGGAATAGTAATATGCATTACAAGAGCGGTATGTTGAAGTTTTCACGTTCGAGGAAAAGTTTGAAAAAGCGAAACGTAGTTGAGCTTTTTTAATTTCCGAGAATTGAAAGAAAACATTCCACTCTTGTATCGTACATTATTTTGTGCGACGATCGTTTATTACATACCTGAAAGACGAATTTCTAATTAGTTGCAATGAAATCTCCATCTTGGTTTCTGTTCAATGACGACAAATTTGCAAAACAAAACTATCTACCTTCAACATTGTTGCTTTAAAATGTTTTCTGTGATTACTATACTCCAGCAGGCAGTGATATACGTCTGTCTTTTTTTTCCCCATTCTATAAATGCGAACTAAAAACAAACGGTAAGGTTATGTAATGATTTATTTTTCATTTTAATATTTGAACAATATTATTTATATAACATATTGCAGTAATAACATCGGCATCTGGAATCTTGTTGATTTTTTCATGGCTTCCTTAATGTTACTTGCATCACGAATGCAGTAACTTTAGTGGAGTTGTAGAGATTACTTAATTTTTGCAAATATTTAAAAACAATAATTAACAGTGCAATTTAGGTGAAATTGCAGTGGTAAGTTTCCAATTTATAATTATTACTATATTGAACGTCTCTAAAAATAATATGTTAAAAGCCTAAAGCAGTAAAATCAATATGTCACTTAAGCGGTAAGAAGAGGGAAATTGTTATGTGTGTTAGGTTGGGAATACTGAATGTGGAATTTTACACTTTCCGTGGATTGGTTTTGTGCAGAAACCAAGCAAATACGCACGATCTCGCACAAAATCAAATTGAGTTCTTTTGGACTCAAATTACAAATAATTCTTAATGAAACTAGAACACCTTCATATGACAGTTACTAACACAGAAAAGAAATGTTAACTACGCTCAGAATTAGTGCCAAGCAACATAGCAATCGAAGTAAGAGAACATCAACATTCAAGCAACATATTTCAGCATAAAATGTAAGTATTTGTGTACTGCAGATTGTGATGATGTTAAGCAATATGGCAGCCACAACATTATTCAATTAGGAGAGGAGAGAGAGAGAGTTTGGATAGGTCTGACTTGACCAGGATGGAAAAGCCTTTTTTCTTACACCTCCCATCATCATTGAAATTGTTTTTTTATATTGTTTAGTTAAAGACGCTGTATCAACTATTAGGTTATTTAGCATAGATGAAATTGGTGATAGCGAGATGGTATTTGGCGAGATGAGGTCGATGATTACCTAACATTCGCCTTACAGTTAGTAAAAATCTCAGAAAAAACCCAAGCAGAAATCGAATTCACACTAGTGCGCAATTCCAGATCAACAGGCGTGTAATACAGTTACAGTTCCGTCAAAGTGGTTTTATTTTTAAGGAGATTAGTTTTAAAATTTCCAAGATTTCGATGTTAGTGTCAATTTGGCGGTGGTGTTATTTTAAAATTTTATATATGCAAGTTTTGTAATCATGGCTTGTGATGTTAATGGTAAATGTAGTATTTTCAGCATCAATTTTTAGTTTCTACAATAATTTACACTTATATTTTTTTTAATAGGTCTACAAATGAGTCATAGTTGCATTTATTTGTTGACAAAATGTGTACTGAAAAAAAAAAAAGACGGAAATTATGAAAACATAATTTCAAGAGAAAGTTTTGAATGTCATGAGATGGATTTAGTCCAAATATCCTGTAATACAGAGTGATTTATATAGAACTGACACATTTCTTTCATTAATTGTTTCAAAACTATGGGTTTAAAAAGGCCCACTTTCTCTTAATTTTGGCACAAACTCTTTTCCCCTCTTTTCCCTAAGACAGAATTCCCTAACTAAATCCCAAACTCTTCTAAATAACAAAAGGGCTTAAATAACTTAACCAAGAAAAATTAACAAGGCCTGAAAAAACACGAACAATTTTTCCAAAAATAAATAAACAAAACACTCCATTTTAAAAGGTCATAAAAAATTCTGAAATTTTGGTCCCTTAATTGGGTCTTTGGGACACCAAACAAAAATTAAAAAGAAAAATTTAGTTTTTTTTTTTGGTTTAAAAGTTTAAGTTCTGGTTTTGTTAGTTAACAAATAAAGTAAAACCTGATTCCTAAAAAAAACATGCGCAAAAAAACCACCCGGGATCATCGAAAAATTTTTTAATAAAATCCTAAGAGCAATTAGAAAATCTTGATTTTCGCAATTCTATAAGGGTTTAATTTGACTCAGAAAACAAATTTAAATTTAATTGAATTTGGACTTATGTTTTAAGAATCAGAAATTCCTTAAATTTAAAATTAAAATTAGGAAACCAAAAATTTGAAAATTTAAATTTCTTAATACTTAAAAAAATAAACCCCCTTACACAATTTTTTTTCGTTTTATTAACTTTTAATCTTAATAGTTTTTAATTTCATTTTATAACTTTCGGGGTATTCAAGGGATAAATTATTTTTGATTTAAATTTTAAATTGGGCCTAAACTTTTTTAAGAGAAAACCATTTAAGGGAAAGAGAACCAAAAAATGAATTAATCATACTTTTTTAACAATTTTTTATTTTATTGTTCCCATGTTTTCTAATTTTTGGGTTTTAAATTTTTACAAAATTTTACTCAAAAAAGTGCAAAATGGAGAAAAAGGAAGAAATTAAGCTTCAAAAGGGTTTAACCAAAAAATTCCCTAAACTTGATAAGAGAATTAAAAGGTTAAACCATATCATTCCTTTTTTTCATTTATGTAAGAAAAAAAAAGAAAATTGGAAAAAATTAAAATTTTGGAAAGGTTCTCCCCCTCACAAACTAAGTACTTAATTCAAAAACTAATAAAAAAATTATAATTTTTAATTTTTTTAATAAATAATAATAATAAAATTAATAAAATGAAGGGGAAAACCAGGCGTATAAAAATTTCATTAATTAATTTAGACTTAAAGGAAAAACAAAGGAAAGACAAAACCCCTTTTCCCAAAATTTAAATTTCAATAATTAAAAGAAAAATGCCAAAACATTTTGGTGAACAAAAATTTTCTTTAAGATTTTTCCTTTTTGGAAAATTTAAAACCCCCAATCTCAAAACAAAGGGTTATTTCAAAAACTAATTATTAAAAACTAAAAACACAACCCAAATAAATCACCAAAAACCTCCACCAAACCAATGCAATTTTTCCAATCTTATTAGATGAAAAATAATTTTGTTTTTGTTTATTTGCTTTTGGGGGAAAAGTCTATTCATTTATGGAAAAATAATTTATAATATTGTAAAAAAATAAATTTAAAAAATCTTGATTTTTCCCCCCAAAATGTGCAAAAACTAATACAATGCATTTTGGTAATTCAAAAATTTAATAAATAAAACCCAAAAATTTATTTAAAAAATTTTTAATAATAAAATATATAAAATGGGGCACAATTATTAGAAGTAATTTTTAATCCAATTTAAAAATTTCATTCGTTCCCCAAAGATATCCTCAATTTTTAAGATGAAAGTGATTCATCCTGCAAAAACATAGTTTAAAATAGCAGGAAAAAAGAAAAAGATCAAACCCAAAAACTTGGAAAAATTTTTCTGGAGGGAAGAATTTTAAAACCCTGTTGCAAGGAAAGGTTAAAAATATATAAAAAATACAAAATTTCCTAACCATTTAAGAGAATAAAATTAAAACATTCCTTATTCAACTATTGAAATTAATAAAAGATATAAATCTACAAAAAACTTTTAAATTAACAGAAAAGTGATATTTTAAATCAAAATAATAAAATTCTAATTTAAAAATAATAAAATAAAAAAACAAAGCTTTGGTTTTCCGAAAAGGGAATGGAAACTAAAAAGGAATTAACAAAAGGGAAAAAAATTTTAGTGGATTATTCAAAAAGAATACATATAAGGGTTGTAAAAACAGTTTTTAAAGTGGCAAAAATTTTGGGAAATTTAATACTAAAGCAGTATTTAAAACCCGGGAATTTTAATTTCTGAAATCCAACAATTAAACCAACTCACCAACAAAATTTCCAACCGTAAAAATAAAATTTCGGTAATCACACTTTAGAAACAATAAAATTATTTTTTAAATTATTGTTAAAAAAAAAACCTTTATAAAGGTAAAACCCAGGGGTTTTGAAAATTTTTCCCTTTTTTCTTTTAATCAATAAGTGATTGACCTTCTGTTAAAAAGGGAAATTTTCGAATACAAAAGAAACCCTTCCCCATTGAAAATTTTTAAACCAATGGATCCCCAATGTTCACCCCTCCTTCTTTTTTTAAGCTGTAAAAGAATAATTTTACGAGTTTCCTAGGGAGGAGAAAATTAGAATTATCCGCTTTGAAAGAGGTTTAAATTTTTTAAAATTCAATACCAATTTCTTCCCCTTTTTAAAAAATTCAATCTTCTGAGCAGAACTTTAAAATTTTCCAAAAACCCCGAACCAAAGTATTAAATTCGAGGTGAATTTTTAAAATTTAAATTCTTTCCTTTTTTTTCTGCTTTTCTGTTTATGTACCTTTTTTACTAAAAATTTTCAGAAATAAAGGAAACTGGTAAATTCATCATAAAAATTTTAGCTAGGTTCAATGGACCCATTACCAACAGGGTTTTTGGTTCCAAATTTTGGGGGTTTAATAAATGCTAAAAACATTGAAAAAAAATTGTTCCTTAAAATTCAACTACACTTCCAAACTTTTTCCCAATTTTTAAAATTTTTTTCGAAATGGATTAGAAAAACCAAAATTTCACAGGGGTTTTAAACCCAAAGACAAACCTTTTCACCCTTTCTATACCTCATAGTTCTAAGAAAATGAAGCAACTGTCTGGTTTCAGTTTATATTTACGAATATGCCTGGAATACGCAGTAAAGTTCGTGTGTGTTACAAACTGTGTTGCTCAATTGCAAGGGTTCATTCGGCATCTATAAATTCAGCATGCCTATATTAAAAGTTTAATAGTTACGAAGTTAATTGCATGAGCAAGTTAGAGCTTTCACTGATCCAAGAATTATAGTATTTTTCTCACTACCATGTACTATTTCATGATCGAATTAGGTGAATCTGTAATACGTAATAAGTAATCAGCTACACACCATTGTGATGTCTAGTACGAAAATATCGCTGCATCATGATAATGGAGTTAGTCCATGCGAGCCCCAGAACAGATAATGTCTGTACCGGTGAAATAATGGTGAAAAATTAAGAAAAGTACTTTTTTTTTGTTTTTATGTTTCAGTTTCTATTTTCATTTCAGTGTGCTGGACAGTTATAACGAAGTGCAGTATAACCCAAATTTCAAAAGAACATTTTTATAACTTCAAAACGCTCATCTGTCTCCAAATTTGGAACACATACACTTCAAAAATAATTTCAAAAAGAGGGGCTAGCTTTTTTATGTTGAAGTAAAATATTCAACGAGTATGACAGCACAGTTATTATTTTTACATCAGCATAAACTATCAAAATATGCAGAAAGCAACAGAGGATCCCAAATTTGGTATTGGGGAGTTTCTCGAGCATGGTGTGCTCTATTCGAGTTTCTCGAGCATGATGTGCTCAATCCGCGTCTCCCGAGCATGGTGCGCTCGAGCAGAGTATTTCGAGCAGGCTGTGCTCGATTCTAGTCTCATGCACGATATGCTCGACCCGAGTCCATCGAGCATGGCGCACTCGATTCGAGTTTCTCGAGCATGGCATTTACTCGATCCGAGCCCCTCGAGCATGGCATACTCGATTCGAGTCTCTCGAACATAATGCGCTTCGGTCCGAGTTCCTCGAGCATGGCATACTATGTGCTCACGAGCATTACTCCATCCGACCCTTTGAGCGAACCTCGATTCGAGTTCCTCGAGCATGGCGTACTCGATCCCAGTTACTCGAGCGTGGCATACTCGATTCGAGTTTCTCGAACATGGTGTGCTCGGCCCGGGTTCTTCGAGCATGGTGTACTCGATCCAAGTCCCTCGAACATGGCGTACTCGATCCGAACCCCTCGCGCATGACATTCGAGTTTCTCGAGCATGGTGTGCTAGATACGAGTATGGCAAGCATGGTCTCGATCCGAGTATGGCGGGCAGGTAGTGCTCGATTCTAGTTTCTCGAGCAGGATGTGCTCCATCCGAATTTGCCGAGAATTTGCTCGATTCCAGTTTTGTTATGGCTCGGTCTAGTATATATTTTCTGCTAAATTCAATTTCTCGTGTTAAATGATTTTCCATAATCGAATTGCTCGATACGAGTATGGCTATACAGACGAACTCCGTTCTAATCCATAGGGCCGGTCCCATCTCGATCGTAGTTCGCTCCAGGAGCGTTTTTTTGTCATGCTTCTGTTAAATGGCCCAACTTCCATTATGCATAGAATTTTGCTAACCCGCGTTACAAGCGTGCTAAACTACAAGTGTTGACTGGTTTTGTTATGGATACATATCATATATCGCTAACACTGTTTTATGAATACGAAAAACGTTTGTTCACTGATCATCCACCAGAAGCCCGCGCTAAGAATGTCTATGAATAGGGCCCATACACGTTAAAAACAGTTTTAAAAAGTGAGGCTAGCTTTTTTTATGTTTAAGTAAAAATTATTCTCATCAATGATAACTAAATAACAGGAAAGTAAAATATTCAACAAGTAGGCCTATGACAGCACATAGTTAATATTTTTACTTCTAGCAAAATATATGGAAAGCAGCAGAAGATCCCACATATGGTACTAGGGACTTTTAAATCTACTGGATTGAGGTATTGTACAGATATTCTTAGTATAATTTTAAATTTTATTTTTCTCAGCTTTTATTTTTTCAGTATTTTGAACTTTTCAAAATACTCTGCATACAACAATTTTTTAACGATCTGCTTCAAATTTTCAGGAAAACTTTAGACATATATGAGTAAAGAACTTATGCGAAATTCTTGAGAAATAGTCATTGGTTCCACTGTTATAAAATATTGTTTATATTTCATATGCATCAAAATTAAAATTAAATAACAGAAAATATTTTTTTCTCTACGAAACTAATTTAAATTAAAGAAAGCCCGCTCATCATTTTGTTTATATTAGTCTCTTAAGTCGAAAATAAATTTTTAAGTATTATGTGATATTCCATTTGGTATAAGGAGCATTTTAATAATATATAAAAACAATAAATCTTAAATAAAGAAATTAATATCTCAAAAACTATTTGACGCAGCTAAACAACATTTGGTGAGTAATATCAATATAATAATGTGCTGGCATGGTCAAAATTTCAAGTTGATCAGATGAAAATTGTAGATTTTAGAATTTCATAGATACATTGCCTTAAATCCAGAACATTCTGTATACAAGTTGGAAATCCTTGCATTAACAACAGAACCATGTACTAATCTAGATAAAATGTATATAATTATATTTAATCTTTTTAGCAATTATCACAATAGAGCAATTGCAGTTAAAAGGTTATAAACCTTTCTAAAAAGTCTTTGTCTTAAAAATGTTAAAACATTATTTATATCATGCAAAACTTTTTATCGTAAAATACTGAAGAAATAATATTTTGTGGAAGGAAGAAAGCATAATATTTTATAACTAATATACTCTTAGATAAGTAATAAGTATTCTGGTAAAGAGTAGACAAATCTGAAAATCAATTATGTTTATCTTCATGTTCTGACAATTTTTTTTTAACTACTGGTATTTTATAACCTCTAGACCTACATTTACAGCATAACCTATATCAGAATCACATAAAAGTGTGTTAAAATCTTTGTAACTACTGTATATACTCGCGTAATAGACGCCATCGAATGATTTTTGACAGTAACATGTAGGGAAAAAAAATTCCCACATAATGTATGCATAACAGTTTTGACTGTAAGATAAGAATAGTGGTAGTGCTACCCTCAAAACGTATACCTAGTTTTTGCTTTATTTGTATTTAGTTTTAGGTTACACTGTGCTACATATTTTATTCATATCGTATGTTACTCACTTCAATTACTGCTCTTGAAGCTGTACAATCGATCATTTTCAATATTATTTGAATGTCCGATATAGAAAATAGCTGTGATTCTCACGTGGAATGTCATGTAGTTATGATCAGTGGCGTAGCATCAATGTAAGCTAAAAAGCTAAGCTTCCCAATTAATAATAATTTCATAATAAACCTGCATTTTATGAACAAAATTATTTATTAATTTTAATAGAATTTATATTTAATGCGTTAAATATTGTGATGCGGCAGCTCAGGATGATTTGTGATGCAGCAGTAAACAAGAAGCCTGCACACACCAGCTTCCAAGCAAACTGGTTTCTTTCACTCCTTCTGTGTAACCCACCCCGCAGATTTTCCATCCCTTTCTAACTAAACTACCCTGGTCGCAAGGCTCGCAAGAAGCTAGCTTTGACATTGAAAATAATGTAGTTTCCGAGTCATACCTTTCGTGAGTTGTGTTCAGTTGAAGTGTTAGTGTGCACTGTGGCTGATATAATAAATAATGAGTGAAATAACAGTTCCTGACACCAATTTACTTGAATTTTTAGGACAATTATTCTATTATCAAGACTGACTTACGAACAAAAGTGCGATTTAAAAAACAAATGACCGTGTCTATTTGTTGGAGATATGAAATCATATTTTACTATGTACCATTTGAGGTTATGCCTTATTGGTGTTACTTACGAGGTTCCAACCAATCTTCGGACTGCTGACTTGACATTGACTACTATTTATTTTAAGACTATATTTTTGTAATACGTTTCCTCATATGTACAAGAAAAACAACTTGAGTTAGCTTCCCCTGCTCAAAATTTCATGCTACGCCACTGGTTATGATTTTTTCCCCCTAAAATTTTTTCTCGCATATAATACGCACCCTGGATTTTTAATCCAAAAATTATGGAGAAAAGTGCGTCTGTTACGCGAGTAAATATGGCATGTACTTTTATCAACAGATTGCCCTAAAATCTTTCACAGTTGTTATCTAAATTCTAAGCAATGTATGCATTGCTTACAGTTTTTAAGAATAGAGATTGAAGAAGTTAAAAGACACACACTGATTTAGCATTAACTATTGCATTAGTCACAAGACTTCGAAATGATTAAGGAAGACTTCAAAGGGGAGTGGCCATTTACAACTATTATGAAAGAATTCGATGGATAATTTCAAGACTTCATGATTTCATGATCTTGAACAACCTTAAACCAACATCAGTCTATTTGTAGCCTTATTTTTCTCATCTGCATGCTTCAGAGACAAATGCAGTCGCATTATAAAAACAACAGTGCCCGAATTTATAAGGATACAAGTTTAAATTCAAGGCACTTATCACTGGAATTTAATTTGGAAAAATCTAACATAACTAACAACATTATTTTTATAGTAATTAACTGCAATATCATGAAAGATGTGTTTCTTTGTAGAATTAACGACAGCGGCATTAAATACAGGCACAAACAAATAACAAATATTGTAAAAAATTAATTACAGTATTTGACGATTTATGTTGTTATGTTTTATTTCTTTCATAAAATTCATGAACCAGAAATGTTTCCATTTGATTAATAAAATCAACAGAATGCTCTTTAACAACACAAATAAAAATGCAATGTTCGTGTTACTCTATAATATGAATTTTGACAACAAAGGCAAACCAAAGAACAGAGATTGTTAAGAAGAATCTACTACAATCGGATGCAGCCTACTCCTTACAAGATCACAAATATTATATTTAATAACAAAAAATTATAAACTTGAAATATAAAAAAAAATAAACTAAAATACGAGCATTTACAGGAAAATAACCAACACAGGCATAAATCTTAATAGCACACACTCCTGTAGAACAAGTCAGAGATTTTAAATACAATAAAATTCTTTCTTTCTCTTTGAACATAGTATATGAGAAGATATAAAACCAATAAGAAGCATGATGGGAACATGTGCAGTGAATGTCAAAAAGAATTCAAAGTTAGGACACCTATAGAAAAGTTTATGAGAGTAATTTCTTTCTTGTAATCTAGAAATGGGAAGTAGGGGCCAAGTTTATGCTAAAGAAGACAGAAATATAAAAAGAAGAAGCAACAGTTTACAGAAAATGAAACCACTTTCCAATATCAGAGATGCTGGAAACATTTATTCAGTCAAAATCTCAAAATGTATTTTTTGTAGCACCATAAGATCTCTATCTGTTGTACATAAAGTAAGAAACTAAAACGTAATGACTAATATTTGTAGGCTGCACATATTTTTTATTAACAAAAACAAATCGCATTTATTCATTTAAACATCCACATTTAAACGATTTGAAAAGATCAAAGCATATCATGAGCTTAGTGAGGTAGCTTATCTAGTACCACACGAACATCTTCCTTCCTATTTCTGATTGAAACACATCATTTCATGTAAATAAATGAATTTTCCAAGCTACATTTCAACAAACAAATACATTTCATCAGGTACATAAAAACTTCCCAGTATCACAAAAGCTTATTAATAGTAGCTCCCAAATGTAGTTCAAATACCAAAGACTGGGAAATTTAAATATACATACCTCGGCACACACATATCCAAGAAACAAATATTAACAAAACTGAAATAATGGCACCTTCAGGAATTCACTTCAAACAACCAAGAGTTGTTGGCAGACAAATCCAGATCAATTCTTTTGTACCTGTTCTTGGGGCTTTTCTTTCTTGTCAAACAATGAAGAAACCCTTTCAACCACCTCGTGTCTGCAACACATGTCTGAAACATACATACGGTCCTCAGGAACATCCTAAAAAAATATGCAACACTCAGCACTGATTTTTTAAATTAAGTGTTCGCGTATATTTGCCATCATGTTTAAAATAATACAATTAAATCCAATTGAATACTATTATTGAATATAAAGCAGGCTAATTAATAATAAAGTGAATGAAACGTATTAAAAATGTACTCCTTACAAACAGGTTCACCTGAGAATATCTATATATATAATTTGAACTGGTAATGAAAATTACGGGAAAACAGCTGAACGGATTTTAATAAATGACCTCTCATTTTGAAGCTTGGAACCCAAAGTTTTTCAGAAAAATAGTAGTTTTCAGTGAAATGTCAATTTTCCTACATCAGTTTCCTATTTTCCAAAATCCAGCTTTCGTCAGTTTTGAGAACTAATTAATTGCATTTCAGAATAAAACAAAACACACACTTCAATAAACAATAGACTATTACACGAAGGCCAAGACCTACAGGATTGCTGACATACTTAGATTTCAGATGGGTCAGATTCTTTCACATCATAATGCCAATATGTCGATCTTCATTTGTGTAATTTTTTGATAACGTATAAAAATAATTTACAGGTCTGATTCTCTGATCTGTAGTTTTCCGAGTACAGCTGTGTATTCAATATTAAGAACTACAAAACTTAAGAATGTTTGGTGACATTATTACCATTAAAAATTTTCGCTCGATGACAAGTGACCTACTTTCCCTCGATGGCAAGAGACCTACTTTCCCTCGGTGGCAAGTAACCTACTTTCCCTCGATGGCAAGTGACCTACTTTCGCTACGTGGCAAGTGACCTACTTTAGCTCGGTGGCAAGTGACCTACTTTCCTTCGATGGTAAGTGACCTACTTTCCCTCGGTGGCAAGTGACCTAATTTCGTCCGGTGGCAAGTGACCTACTTTCGCTCGATGGCAAGTGACCTACTTTCCCTCGGTGGCAAGTGACCTACTTTCCCTCGGTGGCAAGTGACCTACTTTCCCTCGATGGCAAGTGACCTACTTTGGATCGATGCCAAGTGACCTACTTTAGCACGATGGCAAGTGACCTACTTTCGCTCGATGGCAAGTGACCTACTTTCGCTCGGTGGCAAGTGACCTACTTTCGCCAGATGGCAAGTGACCTACTTTCGCTCGGTGGCAAGTGACCTACTTTCCCTCGGTGGCAAATGACCTACTGTCGCTCGGTGGCAAGTGACCTACTTTCGCCAGACGGCAAGTGACCTACTTTCCCTCGATGGCAAGTGACCTACTTTCCCTCGGTGGCAAGTGACCTACTTTCCCTCGATGGCAAGTGACCTACTTTCGCTAGGTCGCAAGTGACCTACTTTAGCTCGGTGGCAAGTCACTGACTTTCCTTCGATGGTAAGTAACCTACTTTCCTTCGATGGTAAGTGTCCTACTTTCCCTCGGTGGCAAGTGACCTACTTTCGCTCGATGGCAAGTGACCTACTTTCACTCGGTGGCAAATGACCTACTTTCCCTCGATGGCAAGTGACCTACTTTCCCTCGATGGCAAGTGACCTACTTTGGATCGATGGCAAGTGAGCTACTTTAGCTCGATGGCAAGTGACCTACTTTAGCTCGATGGCAAGTGACCTACTTTCGCTCGATGGCAAGTGACCTACTTTCGCTCGGTGGCAAGTGACCTACTTTCGCTCGATGGCAAGTGACCTACTTTCCATTGGTAGCAAGTGACCTACTTTCCCTCGGTGGCAAGTGACATACTTTCGCCAGATGGCAAGTGACCTACTTTCGCCAGATGGCAAGTGGCCTACTTTCGCTCGGTGGCAAGTGACCTACTTTCCCTCGGTGGCAAGTGACCTACTTTCCCTCGGTGGCAAGTGACCTAATTTCGTCCGGTGGCAAGTGACCTACTTTCCTCGATGGCAAGTGACCTAATTTCGTCCGGTGGCAAGTGACCTACTTTCGCTCGGTGGCAAGTGACCTACTTTCGCTCGGTGGCAAGTGCCCTACTTTCCCTCGATGGCAAGTGACCTACTTTGGATCGATGGCAAGTGACCTACTTTCGCTCGTTGGCAAGTGACCTACTTTCGCTCGGTGGCAAGTGACCTACTTTCCCTCGGTGGCAAGTGACCTACTTTCCCTCGGTGGCAAGTGACCTACTTTCCCTCGATGGCAAGTGACCTATTTTCGCTCGGTCGCAAGTGACCTACTTTCCTCGGTGGCAAGTGACCTACTTTCCCTCGATGGCAAGTGACCTACTTTCGCCAGACGGCAAGTGACCTACTTTCCCTCGATGGCAAGTGACCTACTTTCCCTCGGTGGCAAGTGACCTACTTTCCCTCGATGGCAAGTGACCTATTTCGCTAGGTCGCAAGTGACCTACTTTAGCTCGGTGGCAAGTGACCTGACTTTCCTTCGATGGTAAGTGACCTACTTTCCTTCGATGGTAAGTGACCTACTTTCCTCGGTGGCAAGTGACCTACTTTCCTCGATGGCAAGTGACCTACTTTCCCTCGGTGGCAAGTGACCTACTTTCGCTCGATGGCAAGTGACCTACTTTCCCTCGATGGCAAGTGACCTACTTTCCCTCGATGGCAAGTGACCTACTTTGGATCGATGGCAAGTGACCTACTTTGGCTCGATGGCAAGTGACCTACTTTAGCTCGATGGCAAGTGACCTACTTTAGCTCAATGGCAAGTGACCTACTTTCGCTCGGTGGCAAGTGACCTACTTTCGCTCGTTGGCAAGTGACCTACTTTCCCTTGGTGGCAAGTGACCTACTTTCGCCCGATGGCAAGTGACCTACTTTCGCCGGATGGCAAGTGGCCTACTTTCGCTCGGTGGCAAGTGACCTACTTTCCTCGGTGGAAAGTGACCTACTTTCCCTCGGTGGCAAGTGACCTAATTTCGTCCGGTGGCAAGTGACCTACTTTCCTCGATGGCAAGTGACCTAATTTCGTCCGGTGGCAAGTGACCTACTTTCGCTCGGTGGCAAGTGACCTACTTTCGCTCGGTGGCAAGTGACCTACTTTCCCTCGATGGCAAGTGACCTACTTTGGATCGATGGCAAGTGACCTACTTTCGCTCGATGGCAAGTGACCTACTTTCGCTCGGTGGCAAGTGACCTACTTTCGCTAGATGGCAAGTGACCTACTTTTGCTCGGTGGCAAGTGACCTACTTTCCTCGGTGGCAAGTGACCTACTTTCGCTCGGTGGCAAGTGACCTACTTTCGCCAGATGGCAAGTGACCTACTTTCGCTCGATGGCAAGTGACCTACTTTCGCCAGATGGCAAGTGACCTACTTTCGCTCGGTGGCAAGTGACCTACTTTCCCTCGGTGGCAAGTGACCTACTTTCGCTCGGTGGCAAGTGACCTACTTTCCCTCGATGGCAAGTGACCTACTTTGGATGGATGGCAAGTGACCTACTTTGGCTCGATGGCAAGTGACCTACTTTCCTCGATGGCAAGTGACCTACTTTCGCTCGGTGGCAAGTGACCTACTTTCCCTCGATGGCAAGTGACCTACTTTCGCTCGGTGGCAAGTGACCTACTTTGGCTCGATGGCAAGTGACCTACTTTCGCTCGATGGCAAGTGACCTACTTTCCCTCGATGGCAAGTGACCTACTTTCCCTCGATGGCAAGTGACCTACTTTCCCTCGATGGCAAGTGACCTACTTTCGCTAGGTGGCAAGTGACCTACTTTCCCTCGATGGCAAGTGACCTACTTTCCTCGGTGGCAAGTGACCTACTTTCCCTCGATGGCAAGTGACCTACTTTCCTCGATGCAAGTGACCTACTTTCCTCGGTGGCAAGTGACCTACTTTCGCTCGATGGCAAGTGACCTACTTTCGCTCGGTGGCAAGTGACCTACTTTCCATCAGATGGCAAGTGACCTACTTTCGCTCGGTGGCAAGTGACCTACTTTCCTCGGTGGCAAATGACCTACTTTCGCTCGATGGCAAGTGACCTACTTTCGCTGGATGGCAAGTGACCTACTTTCCCTCGATGGCAAGTGACCTACTTTCCCTCGGTGGCAAGTGACCTACTTTCCCTCGATGGCAAGTGACCTACTTTCGCTCGATGGCAAGTGACCTACTTTCGCTCGATGGCAAGTCGCTGACTTTCCTTCGATGGTAAGTGACCTACTTTCCTTCGATGGTAAGTGACCTACTTTCCCTCGGTGGCAAGTGACCTACTTTCGCTCGATGGCAAGTGACCTACTTTCACTCGGTGGCAAATGACCTACTTTCCCTCGATGGCAAGTGACCTACTTTCCTCGATGGCAAGTGACCTACTTTCGCTCGATGGCAAGTGACTACTTTCGCTCGATGGCAAGTGACCTACTTTCGCCAGATGGCAAGTGACCTACTTTCGCTCGATGGCAAGTGACCTACTTTCGCTCGGTGGCAAGTGACCTACTTTCGCTCGTTGGCAAGTGACCTACTTTCACTCGGTGGCAAGTGACCTACTTTCCCTCGGTGGCAAGTGACCTACTTTCGCCAGATGGCAAGTGACCTTACTTTCGCCAGATGGCAAGTGACCTACTTTCGCTCGGTGGCAAGTGACCTACTTTCCCTCGGTGGCAAGTGACCTACTTTCCCTCGGTGGCAAGTGACCTAATTTCGTCCGGTGGCAAGTGACCTACTTTCCTCGATGGCAAGTGACCTACTTTCGCTCGGTGGCAAGTGACCTACTTTCGCTCGGTGGCAAGTGACCTACTTTCGCTCGGTGGCAAGTGACCTACTTTCCCTCGATGGCAAGTGACCTACTTTGGATCGATGGCAAGTGACCTACTTTCGCGCGATTGGCAAGTGACCTACTTTCGCTCGGTGGCAAGTGACCTACTTTCCCAGATGGCAAGTGACCTACTTCGCTCGGTGGCAAGTGACCTACTTTCGGTGGCAAATGACCTACTTTCGCTCGATGGCAAATGACCTACTTTCCCTCGGTGGCAAGTGACCTACTTTCCCTCGATGGCAAGTGACCTACTTTCGCTAGGTCGCAAGTGACCTACTTTCGCTCGATGGCAAGTCACTGACTTTCCTTCGATGGCAAGTGACCTACTTTCCTTCGATGGTGGCAAGTGACCTACTTTCCCTCGGTGGCAAGTGACCTACTTTCGCTCGATGGCAAGTGACCTACTTTCCCGGTGGCAAGTGACCTACTTTCGCTCGATGGCAAGTGACCTACTTTCACTCGGTGGCAAATGACCTACTTTCCCTCGATGGCAAGTGACCTACTTTCCCTCGATGGCAAGTGACCTAAGTGAGCTACTTTACTCGATGGCAAGTGACCTACTTTAGCTCGATGGCAAGTGACCTACTTTCGCTCGATGGCAAGTGACCTACTTTCCCTCGGTGGCAAAACCTACTTTCGCTCGATGGCAAGGACCTACTTTCCCTTGGTGGCAAGTGACCTACTTTCGCCAGATGGCAAGTGACCTACTTTCGCCAGATGGCAAGTGGCCTACTTTCGCTCGGTGGCAAGTGACCTACTTTCCCTCGGTGGAAAGTGACCTACTTTCCCAGATGGCGGTGGCAAGTGACCTAATTTCGTCCGGTGGCAAGTGACCTACTTTCCTTGGCAAGTGAATAGATGGCAAGTGACCTACTTTCTAATACCTAGTCTTTCCTCGATGGCAAGTGACCTACTTTGGATCGATGGCAAGTGACCTACTTTCGCTCGATGGCAAGTGACCTACTTTCGCTTGGTGGCAAGTGACCTAGATGGCAAGTGACCTACTTTTTCGGTGGCAAGTGACCTTTTCCCTCGGTGGCAAGTGACCTACTTTCGCTCGGTGGCAAGTGACCTACTTTCGCCAGATGGCAAGTGACCTACTTTCGCTCGATGGCAAGTGACCTACTTTCGCCAGATGACAAGTGACCTACTTTCGCTCGGTGGCATGTTTCGCTCGGTGGCAAGTGACCTACTTTCCCTCGATGGAAAGGGATGGATGGCAAGTGACCTACTTTGGATTGGCAAGTGACCTACTTTCAAGTGACCTACTTTCCCTCGGTGGCAAGTGACCTACAAGACTTTCCCTCGATGGCAAGTGACCTACGGTGGCAAGTGACCTACTTTGGCTCGATGGCAAGTGACCTACTTTCGCTCGATGGCAAGTGACCTACTTTCCCTCGATGGCAAGTGACCTACTTTCCCTCGGTGCAAGTGACCTGGCAAGTGACCTACCTTCGCTAGGTGAAGTGACCTACTTTCCCTCAATGGCAAGTGACCTACCTTCGCTAGGTGGCAAGTGACCTACTTTCCTTCGATGGTAAGTGACCTACTTTCCCTCGGTGGCAAGTGACCTAATTTCGTCCGGTGGCAAGTGACCTACTTTCGCTCGATGGCAAGTGACCTACTTTCGCTCGGTGGCAAGTGACCTACTTTCCCTCGGTGGCAAGTGACCTACTTTCCCTCGATGGCAAGTGACCTACTTTCCTCGGATCGATGGCAAGTGACAAGTGACTACTTTCGCTCGATGGCAAAGTGACCTTTTCGCCAGATGGCAAGTGACCTACTTTCGCCAGATGTCAAAGCTCGCAATACTTTCGCCAGATGGCAAGTGACAATGCCAAAAAAAGGCAAACCTTTCGCTCGGTGGCACGTGACCTACTTTCGCCAGATGGCAAGTGACCTACTTTCGCTCGATAGCAAGTGATCTACTTTGCAAAGCAGTCGCAATAAAATGAGTGAAAAGTCGTCTACATATGTAATATTAAAAACCTTTTCTTGCAGGTTTGCAATATTGATAAACGGACATTTGGCATGTATGCAAGGGAGACAAGGAAATTATATCAAGTGGACAAGAAGAAACACCACCGCTTAACCGAAAGTCTAGCGTCCTCCACATGCTATAGGAGTGGCCTTCCTACTGTCAAAGCGCAATAGTAATATGCGGTACAATGAAAACAAGAAAACCTTACCGCCATAGTGAAAGTAACATGCGGTACGATAAAAACGTAAAAGCTTACCTCATTCTAGGACGGTACCAATTACAAAAATGAATCCTAGCTGCGTCTCCAGGAGCCAAAAGCTTGTGCACTACACGGGTGTTGTATGGTTTTAACATTAATAGTTTAGTGGCGAGTTGAACAGATGTTTTAGATATCCCTACTTGTTGTGCTAAACGGCGCAAAGATTTGTGAGGGCTTTGCTCTAACCGAAAACCTATTTCATTCAATTTGTCCTCTGTTAATATACGTTTATTCACACGAAGCTTCTTATTTTGTACAGATCTTGTCTCTTTGAACTTCTTTACTAGCCGGTATTTTGTTGTTTTATCCAGTACAGGGGAATCCAGAAATTGAGGATGGAACATTTACTTCTCCACGAAGACTTTTTTGCGAAAGTATTACAAAAAAAGTGCGTTCTGTACTGTACCTCATGACACAACTTACACACTCGGCACTCAGCACAAAACTGAAAACTGCTTTCTTCAATATTTTGTTGCACGGGATCTGGTAGTCCGAAAATATTGTCTTGATTGTGGCATACATCTGAGTAAATTGGTGGACTCATTATTACTGCATACAAGAACGATTAAAAAATTATGAATTATTGCTAGATTTTTGTTAATCATTCAATTATACCTTGTGAACTAATTCATATGTACTTTGGACGGGATCTAGACAGAGAATAACAGGTCCATAAACCTGGGAGCAGGTAGTGACACTCCAGCAACTAGTTTTCTGTAGCTTCGATGGCATTTCGTCTTGTCCACCCGGTATTTATTCTTGCACAAATTGTATTATATGCCTATTGTTAATGCAAGTTATCTTGAACTTCCTGAGCGGGGACAGAGGGGCAGAGGGAAGGAAGCACGTAACGTGGGTGGAGCCAACTGAGTTGTTTGCGCATGCTCCGCATCATAAACTCTTGTCAAGAAACATAGAACTGTTTCCTTCACTGCGTACCAGTAGTGTTAACATGGAGCAGCAACCACAGGGTAGTAATTGTGGTGAAATCACACCATCGCAGAGAAAAACTAATGCTGTTATCCACAGCGGAGAAAGAGAAATTATCGCAAATATAATTAAGTGTTGCGAAGAAGAAAAATTAAACAAATGTTTGCTGGAACCTCTTGATAAGAAATATGAGAGAGCGGCTAAATACTCTAGAAAAAGTATTAATTCCGTGACGAGAATTAAGAAGAATATTGAATTACAACCAAATGAACCTCTCACACTACTCCGAGAAAGAATAGGTATGTAATGTTTAGAAATTATTGTTATAATAGTTGTGTACTGTGAGCGACATAATGAATTACTGTTGTAAGTTATTATTTTGTTATAGTTCTGCAAAACATATTATTTCATTTCAGAATTAGGACTTGTGTAAAGTTGAAATGGACGACTTCGATCAACATGTCATTTGGGATACAATCGAAGAATTCTCTCTTGTTCAGAAAGTAGTACCTACGATTAAGAAGATAATTCCGAATGGATGATGCCATTGACGAAATAATAATTAATTTTGGACCAAGCGTTGAAAACGATGACGATGATGGTAGTAATGATAGGGATATAGATTGTGTATAATTGTAAATTAATGTAAATTCAAATAATAAGCCTGTAAAATATTGTTATATAAGAATATGTACATATTAGCTGAAGGTGTAAGTCATGCAGGCCTATATAATGTATAGAAGTAGCTGTAGTAACTCCGCCATTGCCAGTCCCCAGCCCGGATGAGAGAGGAGTGTACACACGATTATATTTAAATACTTACTCATTACAGGTTAATTATATCCTGCTACGAAGCCATGTTCTCCTCTCAAAACTGGAGTGTCGTGAGATGATGATGATGTCTGTAGTGAACCAAGTTCTTTTACAGTAGAGAGCCGTAAAGAGAAAGAACCAACGTTTTCTGAAAAGAGTCACGTTACCCGAGGGAGGGGCATCCTTGCCGTGCCGTTACATTGATAAGTACATGCCGTACCTAGCAGGTCGAAAGACAGACTTAGGGGATGTAAGGTTCAAGATAACTTGCAATAACAGTACAACCCTTCACAAATTCTTGGTTCATGGACAGAAGGTCACAGGACACTATTATACCTACTGGTAAACTATCTGAGGAAGCCCAGGAAACGAGGAACAAAGATAATAATAGACTTTTCAGAGAAGTCTTCACAAGAAGAAATCAAGAAAAGAAACAAATATCTACAGTATCTTTTGCTCAGGCTACTTATTTCTTTCGACCCTTATATCATCAGCTTAAGGAAATTAAGGAGAGAAAATCGCGGTCAATTTCAAGAGAAGTGCTGCAGTTAAGGCTGGTTCACAACCGAACGAACCAGAATAAGGAGAGAAAATCGCGGTCAATTTCAAGAGAAGTGCTGCAGTTACTCTCCGAGCCTCCATTACTTGGTGCTGCTGAAGGAGACACTAGCAGCGTGGATAAAGATTCTGATGGGGATGCATCTGACTTCTGAACGAGTATGACATGTATCAATATTCCTTCTTACTCTTTCAATTTTAAGCGCATTCCACGTTATGAACTTTAATTTATTTTTTTAATTCAAATTTAAATTTTTTTTACAATACTGCTAATTTTATTTTCAAAATTAGTTGCTATTTTCATTTTCGTTACTGAAAACTTATTCACTCCGATAATTGAAGGTACATACCAAATTTTATGAAAATTGAGTGATTAGTTTTCGAAAAATGGTTTTTGGCCAGCTAGACTCTCTATATTACACTCAGTGCGTATGGATGAATCCACAAATGCATAAAGAGTGTTAGATGGAAGACCTGAGGGAAAAAAACCTTTGGAGAGGTCGAGAGTAGATGGGAGGACAATATTAAAATGGATTTGAGGGAGTGGGATATGATGGTAGGGACTGGATTAATCTTGTTCAGGATAAGGATCGATGGCGGGCTTATGTGAGGGCAGCAATGAACCTGCAGGTTCCTTAAAAGCCATAAGTAATAAGTAACCATTGATTCTACTGTCTTTATACAGAGTGAAAGGAGTATGACTACATTGATTTTAAGAACAGAATCTTTAGGTTGTAAGTAACTAAAAAGTAGAATGTCATTTTGGTATTCGAATAACAGTTTAGCTGAAAAAAAATAATAATAATTTGTGTCTGAAGTTTGAATCCCATTTATGGTAACAGTATTGGGTATTAAGATGTATGAGTGGTAAGACATCAACGCGAATAATAAGCCGAAAAAGATATCCCTTTGTCATGTTTTCGAAAAATGCTTCATTTGTGTAATTACACGCAAAATTAACTGATTAAAAATGCATTTACAGTCTTAATTTTATGTTTGCAGCACCGTGATAATATACAGATTTCATTTGTGTTCTAAAGAAACATTTAACCTAGAACTAAATATCACTTGGGCTGTACTATAAGCAGTAACATGAGCTGCTGCCAGGAAGTCAAAAGGAGGACAGTAATGCCAAAGGAAGCTTTTAATAGAAAAAATGCGGACCTCTACAGTAAGAAGAACTAAGGAAGAGACTAGTGACGTGCTGTGTGGCACTGTATGGAACAGAAACATGAACATTACGACGAAGTGAAGAGAAGCAACTAGAAACATTTAAAATGTGGGTATGGAGAAGAATGGAACGTGTGAAATGGACAGACAGAATAAGAAATGAAGTTGTCTTGGAAAGAGTGGGTGAAGAAAGAATGATGCTGAAACTAATCAGGAAGAGAAAAAGGAATAGGTTCGGTCACTGGCTAAGAAGAAACTGCCTATTGAAGGATGCACTGGAAGGAATGGTGAACGGGAGAAGAGTTCGCGATAGAAGAAGATATCAGATGGTATACGACATTAAGATATTGGATCACATGCGGAGACTAAGAGGAAGGCAGAAAATAGGAATAATTAGAGAATGCTGGGTTTGCAGTGAAAGACCTGACCTTGGGTAGAATACTGTGGATGAATGAACTATAGTCGTGTCGCTGTTATTTCCGGTGTGACTCCTCCTTTGCTTACGTCTTAGGAAGTGAAGGCTCTATAAAGTCTAGGTAGGTAATATCGTTCGCCATTTTTGTTCCTTCGTTGCCGAGCTACCAGATGAGGAATCTATTTGCTTCACTGTTAAACATTATCATGTCGTAGCTCCTATGATAATAAATCAAACGCACTGTAATTGAGCTAATAATTGAGCGGCAAATAACGTCCTCGTGTGATTTCTGAGAATGCCAACGAAAGAGCCAAAATGGCTGGCGATTATATTAAGTATTTATCGAGCCTTAGGAAATTCATTACATCATCAATAGCGAATGGCAAGACGAACACGTTTAAATGTAGCCGACCTGCAACGTGATTGGCTGCCGGAAATAAGAGCGACAGGACTATAAATATCAAGTTCACTCACCTCAATTATTGAAGAAATTACTAGATGAACAGCTGGGAATGCAAGCAGCCACGGTCTGAAGTCCATGCGGTCATGCTTCTTTGAAATTGGCACCAATTCAAAGAACTTGGCTAAAGGTTCCACAGGATAAACCGTAAGCAGAGTTGTGAATGCAGTTAGTGCAACCAACGTCAGCAGGAACAGTACTAAAAAGAAATAAAAACAATAAAATATCACAAACTATAAGCTGCAATACGCACATATCAGCCAAACCACTTCACCAACGTCATCTTTTCCACATTACAGACCGAATTCAAATTCCAGTCAGCCGAAGAGGTTGGTGTTGTTACAAGTTTTATCAGGGTATTAGTTTCCCTCATCATTAGAGATTATAAATTCACAGCAGAATGCAAGTCTGTGGATTCTACCAACCTTTTACACCTGGACTATAGCGGGAGTAAACAATGATTCATTTTGCATGCTTATAAGCTGTCTTATGTCAACAGCGGGCTATCTTTGTGTTGATATTACATGTGGCATTTTATTTTGCTTAAGGGGGCGGGGGGGGTGACAGGTGAAATTTTGGTCATTTTCAGTCAAAAACTGCATTTACGTTTTCTTGTAAAAAATGAATCGGCAATCTCTTATTTATATGTTGAGCATGTTTCAATGCCCTGTGGCGCTCTAAAACATAAAAATCATGCACTATATAAAATGGCTGCACCCTTGAACTTCAATTCCATGCAAATTTTACAAACTGTTTTCTCACACTTTCTTTTCAGCACATTTCGTCAGGTTATATATATGCTTTCAGAATTTTAAACAAAACAACCTCTAATGAAGTTCTCAGATCTATGTATTTTGGCTATATACATTCCCAGATTCAGTATGGCATACCATTATGGGGCGCAACAAGCAAAATTACGGACATTTTTAAGCTACAGAAGAAAATTATAAAAATTATTAAACAAGCACCTATAAGGTCGCAAAGTAAAGAAATTTTTAGGAAACTCAAGATTCTGCCAGTGCCTTGTATATACATTCTAGAAACAGTGTCTTTCATTCATAAAAACAAAGCAAAATTCAAATTGAATTCTGACTACCACATGTATCAAACAAGAACATCAAGTCATATCCATCTGTCCACTCATAGAATTACCACAAGTCTTAAAAGTATTTTACATAGAGGCATAAATATGTATAATAAAATTCCAAGCTCCATAATAAGTAGTAAACAAAAGAAGTTTAAAAGCATGGTCAACAGGTTGCTGCTCCATCATATGCCATATACTGTAGAGGAATTTATGTCTTTAGACCTTGCATGAAAGTGCCTACTAATGTGTAATTGTGAAGGCATATAGGTCGTTATTGCTGTTAACATTATTATGATTATGATTATGATGATTATTATTATTATTATTATTATTATTATTATTATTGTTGTTATTGTTGGTATTATCATCATCATTATTATTATTATTATTATTATTATTATTATTATTATTATTATTATTATTATTATTATTATTATTATTATTATTATTATTATACTATCTTAGATACAGTCCTTCTTAAATCATGTCAGCAGATGTCCTGCAATAACAAAGCTACAAATTCATAAATATATCTATAGTATAGTCAGAAACTAGATTAAGACTTAGAAATAAGATTGATAAAGCCATGATTTGTAAAGATCTTTATGGTGAATAAATTACTATTACTACTACTACTATTTTAATGCTAGGAACATGAAATTTTTACTGCATACTATAGTTAACAAAATAACGCATGGGTTTTATGATTAATGAATACTTTTTGAAATAAAAAAATGAAATATTTGTAGTGGCAATGGAAAATTTATATTTTTAGGTATTTATTTAGTAGTATTTAGTATTTATTTATTTAACCTGGTAGAGATAAGGCTATCAGGCCTTCTCTGCCCCTCTACCAGGGGATTACAACTATAATATGAAGAATAAAATTACAATTAATATTAAATTTACAATTACAATTACAATAAAAATTAAAGTACGACAAGATTACTTCATTAATGAAAGCTGGACATTTTATCATAGAAGTTAAGAACAAAGAATATTTTTGTATTTACTGAATTACAAATTAAACCTGGAATAACAAAATTCTATAGTGATGAAATTATCATATATTGAGATATTTTGTGATAGATTAAGAGAACTATTTACAAGAAACCATGTCTGAACGAGTCTCAATTTGATCAAGTGCCTAGTAAGTTTGCATTTGAATTCAATTTTATTTCAACAGTCCCTGATGCTAGCAGATAACGAATTCCAGAGTCTTGGCAGAGCTATTGTGAAAGAGGATGAGTATGAGGAGGTGCGATGGGATGGTATTGTTAGTATTGTTTCATGGTGAGAGTGTGTTCAGATTGTGGTGGAAAAAAGGTAAGTGAAGCGAGATGACAGGTACGAAGGAACAGAAGAGTTCAAGATTTCGAAGAGAAGGAGAAGTGAATGTAAATTTCTTTTTTTATCTACTTTAAGCCAACCTATTGTTTCCAGGGATGGAGTAATATGATCATATTTACGAACATTGCTTACAAAACGTACACACAAATTATGAGCACGTTGAAGTTTCGTTTTGTTGTCGGTGGAAAGGTCAGCCAGTAAAATGTCAGCATAGTCAAAATAGGGAAATACAACGTCTGCACAAGGGACTTTTTTAAGCAAGAGGGAAGATGAACATTTATCCTTTTTAGCACATGGATAATAGAATGTACTTTTGCAGTGGTTATAAAAAATTTCCCCCCCTTTTGCAGTAAAGATAAGAAAAAGAGATATGTGATATTTTTCTAAAAAAATTTCGAACATTTTACTTAAAAACTAAGCGACACATTTCATTTTGAAATATGCAGATTTTTCAGAATATTTCTGTTAATAACTCAGAAACTAATTGACTCACAGAAACGAAACTCACCACAACATTATCTATCACACCGTGATTATGTGTACAATAAATGAAGAACGTAGCTTGAAAAATGTAGAAAATAGAAATTTCACCCATCACCCACTTAAGTAACGTAAACGATATTATTCAACTATGAAATACACATTAAGAACATAACACAAACTATTAGGTACCTACCTAATATTAAATAAATTATTATAGTACAGCTTTCATTTTCTACAAAATCTAATATAGTGCTTGTGTGCTAATTTCAATTGATTGTAGCAGTACCAACATTTCTAAATCGTTGTACAGGGTCTGGCAGTTGGTTCTGACGAATTTCAGCATGCTGTCCTAAAGTAACTGTAAAGTTTAGAAATACAAAAATAACACAGGATATAGCTTGAACAATGCAATTTACTGGCATGTTATGACACATTTCAAGTGATCCCCTTGGTATCTTATGGTATAACCTTGGCACTTCTGCCTGTATCAAGAGCAAAGGGTAATTTGCTAGGAGATGTCGTTACATAGAGGCCACTCTTACACTAAACCTGGAGTAATTTAAGCTTAAGATGCTTCTACTTACCGTATTTTATATGATCACCTGTATGTAATTTCTATTTTAGACATATTTCATTGTTATTTTCTATCCCAAAATCAATGGTGCAGTAGCAATGATGAAATTTCGCACAGTACAGTTTAAGGGATTGAGTCCATACCTGTGGAGAAACGGTCAGCACGTCTGGCCGCGAAACCAGGTGGCCCAGGTTCGATTCCCGGTCGGGGTAAGTTACCTGGTTGAGGTTTTTCCGGATTTTCCCTCAACCCAATATGAGCAAATGCTGGGTAACTTTCGGTGCTGGACCCCGGACTCATTTCACTGGCATTATCACCTTCATCTCATTCAGACGCTAAATAACCTTAGATGTTGATAAAGCGTCATAAAATACGAGGCGCGTCCATAAAGTAACTTTCCCACTCATCCCACAGCTAGCAAACCATATGTTGAGCGAAGCGACTGCATGTACATGATAGAGTAATGTCCTGGCATGGCGCATACGCTAGCGGAACTTCCCGAGTGCTCTCAGTAGCTTCGTTTCATTGGTTGAAGATGGACGCACCTATTCCAGCTCCCGCCGCGTGTGAAGTGCGATCTGTGATAAAGTTTTTGAATGCACAGGACATAGCGCCGATTGAAATTTATCGTCAGCTGTGCCAGTCATGAGCAAACAGATGGTGCGTTGCTGCTGTAGACAATTTTCAGCAGGACGCCAAAATGTGCACGACGAGGAGCGCAGTGGGAGACCAACCATCATCACAGACGACCTTGTGGAGCAACGCACCATCTGCTTGCTCATGATGTTAGGCCCATAGACCTGGCACAGCTGATGATAAATTTCAATCGGCGCTATGCCCTGTTCTTTCAAAAACTTTATCATTGATCGCACTTCACACGCGGCTTGAGCTGGAATAGGAGTGTCCATCTTCAACTAATGCAACGAAGCTACTGAGAGCACTCGGGAAGTTCCGCTAGCGCATGCGCCATGCCAGGACATTACTCTATCATGTACACACAGTCGCTTCGCGCAACATGTGGTTTGCTAGCTGTGGGACGAGTGGAAAGTTACTTTATGGACGCGCCTCGTAAAAAAAATTAAGGGATCGATTTGGTGAATGCTATATACAGAAAATAATCGTGGGAATCCCTAGGGGTGATGCTCAATAAGCAAAACAAGATAAAGCAAGTATTCGTGTTTTCTTATACTTACAGTTAGTGTAGAAGGGTTTGCGATGAGGTCTTCCTTTAGAGTAGACAGCCGCCAGAATCAGATACTGGAATGAACTCACACAGAAGAGTGACGTGTTCTCCCAGCAGACGACTATCTCTTCATGCTTACCCTCATCTTTAATAGGTTCAAACCTGAAATACAGAGAATTTCTTATTTGTGTCAGAAATAATATTTGTCAATTAGTTTATTATACTGTCGGAAATAAAATTTGTCGATTAGTTAATATACTGTCGGAAATAATATCTGTTGATTACTTAATATACTGTATTATATGATGAAAAAAATATTACAACTCCAACAAATTGAATTACTGAACCAGCTGATCCTTATTGTGATCAAGAGTGGTACTCATTTTCATAATTGAAAATGTAAGACGCTTAAACTATGGACTTACAACTCCTTAACTTGATTCTGACACATGTACTGCTAATCCAAATGCCATTTAACAATGTCAACAACTGAAATACCTGCGCGGAAAGATAATGGCATGCTCTACCACCTTAGGAGTTGTGCGGGAGAAAAATCAGGCAATGCTGCCAACTTCATTTCAAATAAGTCGCACACCTGTATTTTCTACTTGTATATTTCGGGAAAAAAAAGTGTGCAGGGTATTCGAGAAAATACGGTATTTTTTGTCTTTCTTTAGGGGGGGAGACACACACGCACGCACGCACACACACACACACACACACACACACAAAGAGTAGAACAAAGCAAAAAAAAAACTTATTTCAATTTCTAATGTATAGTGTAGCTTTGGGTGTATTTTGTTTATGTGTTGATGTAGGTTTTGGATCTGTCTTTTGTTTCCTTTGTATAGTATTAGTATGTCATCTACGTATCTGTGCCAATATATGATGTTGTCTGCGTGTTTGTTGTTGTCTTTGTTTAGTATGTATGTCTGCTGTATGTGGTGTAAGAATATTTCTGCTAGTGTGCTGGAAATGGGTGATCCCATGGGTAGGCCTTCGGTTTGTGTGTAATATTTGTTATTGTATATATTTGTTACTGTATTGGTGTACACTGCAACAAAAGGTTAAAGGAGTGATTCTTAACAAAGAGTTCCCCCCAGCAAACAGCTGGATAAGAAATCACAAAGGTCTAACCCTCTCGGAATGGATAGACACCCTTAAAATGGTAGGCTATGTCGCTCCGGTCCGAGCTGTACCGGGTAGAAGTTGGGATGGTACCCGCTGTAGGCGCTGTCTCAGCGAGATTGAAACTCTTCCCCATATCCTTGGCTTCTGCCCCTATAATGAGGCCCTTCGTAACATCTGTCACCATGCTGTCCGTTCTATGCTGGCCGAGGCATTGAAGGAAGTAGAGTTTACAGTCCATCAAGAGGTGCAGGGACTAGCCACACAAGGAAGTGTTCGGCGAATTGATATCATTGCCATTAAGAACAACTCGGCATACATTCTCGATCCCACCATCAGATTTGAGACACATGCAGATCAACCGCATGAGGTGGACAATGAAAAGAAACGGATCTATGAACCAACAATCCCGTTCTATAAAGATAAATATAGCCTGTCCCACATTGATGTAATAGGTCTGATGGTGGGGGCACGAGGTACCATACCCTCCTTCTTTGCCAACAAATGTAAAAACCTGGGGCTAACACACAGCATTGTGAAGGAAATAGCCATTAGTGGCCTCAAAGGATCGGTTCAGATATTGAGAAATCACTTGTATGGGAGTGATAATGGAAATCTCAAGTTATCTTAACCGATGGCTGTTGATTGGTTTAGATATCAATGCCAATACGTAAATCCGTACTATTATTTTTCTCGCGGTATATGGCATTCAAATCATTCTAACCTATCTGATGATATTCCCCCCCCACCCCCTTTCTTAACTGTAAATGAGCACAAACGCTACTTAGGTGTAAATTTTTCTGACATTTTGTATATTCGATTATCTCATCGTTTCAAATGGATATCATTTTACCTTTTAGGTCTGTTTCCAAATTATATGTAATACGCTTTGTCAAATCTGGCAACCTTTTCATAAGGGAAGCTAACTTTCTTTCTTCTTTCTTGTTATTGTATAATGGTAGAGGTCTCAAAATGATCAAATGGACTGAACAAGTTTTGGGATCTTACTTTTCAATTGGTCCTTTCAAAGAGCTAAAGTTACATTTGGAATCACAGAAGCCTGTTAGAGCAAGGATGCAATTTGTTAATTAATGTTAGGTATACAGGAATGTTTCCATTTACATAAGTGTATTATGCAAAACTCCACGATTTAAATGAAAGAGTTAAAATAAAAACTTCAAAATACATCGATAGTGTTTCTTACCAGTCTTGTCGCATTAAGAAATACAAAGCAGCTATCTGAACAGCCACTGTCAGCAGAACTTGCATCATTAGTGGAATGATGTTGCCAGCACAAACCAAGCTCCCCATTGGTCGTTTAGAAACCAATCTTGAAGCAGGTCCAGTTCGTCCCATTACCACAGCAATACTCGTTGTAATTACGAGATCTATGTACAGGAACTGCATATTTCCAAGAATACTTGCACGCTGGAAATGAAAAGAAATTCTGTATCCATATGATGGACCTTACAGTTCTATGCGACCCAGTACAACCACAGACAATCATAATAACTATACATGATTTTAAATTTTAACAATAATAATAATAATAATAATAATAATAATAATAATAATAATAATAATAATAATAATAATACATAGGTTGGATAAAAAGTAATGGCAACACTGCTGTCACGTGACGATGGTGCGTTCGAGAGTTGCCAGCTGTGTGGACATGAACAAGGACTGTTAGATGAGTTAGTGCAGCCAGCGGCGACAGTACTCCGTCAATCTACTGCAGTGTGTAGAACGCTGAGTTTCATAGGGATAGTGCGAGCGCCCTAAGACCACGTTTACAAAACTAGAGCAACGTTCCTGGATCAAAATTGAAGTGACACGAGGTCGTAGTGCACAAGAATGTTTTCAGGGATTGCATGAAGCATATGCCGATGCAGCGTTGCCATATTGCACAGCGGCACAATGGGTTAAAGCGTTCCAGGAAGGCAGGGATGTGAAAGTGATGTTCATTGTGGCATATGACATTGATGGGGTAATACTGCACCACGCTGTACCTCCAAGGCAGACAGAAAACGCGGACTACTGGAACATCCACCATACTCACCCGATATGATCCACGCGATTACGATCTTTTCACCAAAGTGAAAGAACCACTGCGAGGGACCCGGTACAATACCAGAGATGAACTTATCCATGCTATAGGGCAGTCAATATGGAACATCAACAAAGATGGACGCGCTGATGAGGTACGACGCCTTCCAAACTTTTGGTGAAAGGTAACAAATAAGGGGGCGACTATATAGAAGGTACATAAATGTTGTACCCCTGTGAATAAAGCCATGTTAGAAATATCGAACTGTTGCCATTACTTTTTGTCCAACCTTAATAATAATAATAGTAATAATAATAATAATAATAATAATAATAATAATAATAATAATAATAATAATAATGATCAAGCTGCGGATTTTTAGGCACTAAAAACAGTTGAAATAGGCAGGCAAAATAGGCATTCAAAATTCTAAAAGAGGTATTTAAAAAGGCACTAACAATTCATGGCTAACACGATCATAGCGTAGCATTACTCACTAGTTTTTATAGCAATGTCATTATGCCAGTGAATAACTAAATATTCCTCCAAATGTTGTAATGAGAACTGATATTTATTGTCTGTAGGTTCTTAAATTGGGAGAAACTTCCTTCCACTTCACATGAAGTGATGGGGCAATACTTCAGTGATCCAGTCTCAGCTGGGGACCAAACCAGTGGGAACGCAGTACTGTCAATGTCTTTTCCTATCAGTGCTCTTAATGACTTTTGCTTTGGCATATTTCCACGTACTACAGCAGAAAACTCAACTCCAATAGTTTAAAACAACTACTCTAGTCAACTATTCATACCGGTACGACTTTCGAAATACATCTTTTTCTTATTGGTTGATTTTAAATTATAAGATTTCTCCGCACTCTGGTGGCAGTAAAACGTAACACACAGATTTATCGATAGTTCTATATCACTGCCCTATGCTGGATAAAAAAGAAACAAATTACAGATTATAAAAAATATCGATAGAATGATCATTAAATTCAAGTATAATGTATAATACGGATATTTAGGCAAATTTTAGGTATTTATAAGCAAATAGGCATTTACTAGTGAAATAGGCAATTATAGGCACTATAGACTTCGCATATTATACTCACAATGCCATAAAATGGATATGTAACCTAAAATCTTGCGTCTTCAGGTTAAGGATTAAAATAGGCATATAGGCATAAATCCTTTTTTTTAATAATACCGGTAATAATAATAATAATAATAATAATAATAATAATAATAATAATAATAAGAAGAAGAAGAAGAAGAAGAAGAAGAAGAAGAAGAAGAAGAAGAAGTAATCTAATGCCCAAATGCTTGGATATATTCCATTTGCTTTCTTGCTTCCCGATGAAGTCCAATCAGCGTTCTTGTAGATGATGTCTTGAGAGCTAAACAATTCAAAAGGTAATACTTATTCATTGTAGAATTTATTGTCTTCACGACACAGGATACAATTTGAAGGGTTGAAGATTCCAATTTTATAAGGGTGTGCAGCCAAGTAGTCGTGACCTGTTAACAATCTAAATGTTGCTACAGCATCAAGTCTTTGTATGTTCGGGAATTAAGTATTTATTTTGCAATATAGCTGCCCATGATTTGTCATTACTTTGAATTTTGAAGTGCTTTAACAGTTCTTTCTACAAGTTTTTGCAGAATGATAGGGTAAAGTTTGATTTGGTTTCTGTGAAATTTTGGTGCACTTTTTTTTTTCTTCTAAACAAATCAGCAATATCATTACCGTGGATACCGAATGAGAGGCTATCAATTGAAGATGGATAATTTTATTTTGTTTGAACAATAACCTGATAATATTTTTTATTTCTAACACTTTACTGGAGATTGGAGAATTATTTGTTGCTATTGCTTATATAGCCAAAGTTGAATCACTTAAAATAACTGCGCACTGAAATGAATATAATAATAATAATAATAATAATAATAATAATAATAATAATAATAATAATAATAATAATAATAATAATAATAATAATAATATACTATTAACAATAACGATGTCTAGCTTATTTACTTATTTACTACATCTCATCTTTATGTTGAGAGGCATTTTCTGAATGGTTCAATAATTTGTAAAAAGAGTAGGCCTATATTTTTCTCCAAAACCTCTCGCACATTATGTTGTAAATTAGTAGATTAATATGATTTAATATTAACACGTATTTTGTCTGACAACATGAAATTCATTGCTTTGGCCAAACAGTTTATGATTCACGAGACATAACCTAAAAATGTATTTTGTTTGATCACGTGAAATGATTAGTACAAACTCCAAAAACAGAATGCCATTTTGAAATGTATGTTTAAAAATACTTACTTACTCCTAATAATTTTGCTATTCTAGTTATAATTGCTGTCTCTGTGCACATTTTGTATCAATCACCCAAGTGCATCTATCACACCATATGTTATAACTTATTTATTTACGCTTATCTCACTATAATCTTGAATTGTAAGCACAACACAAAAAAACTGTTATGTATTAATATAATACTGATATTAATTAAATATTAGTATGTTCGAATTTCACTAGCTTCCAGTAATTGGCTCAGAAATCTAAAACAACTTGAATTTTCAGAATTTACACTACCGACAACAGCTGTTCCTGCTGTCAACACAACAGTTAGAAAATCACTACGAGTTGTAGTATTTCTCAGTACCGAAATTCGAAACAAAGTTGGCAAAAGAAAATTCAACCTTGAAACTAGAAAATCACCATAATTCACTAGCATATGTAGTAATGGAGGAAAAATGGTTAGGTTTCGGCCTTAGAGTATTAAGTAAGTTGATCCGGACTATACTTCAAGTGGTATTACACTAAAAGTGACACCAGTGATAGCATTAGTTTGTATACTGACAGCATTGCATTTTTAATAAACACATCACTTACCGTGTAGAGTATGAGGACTGTTACGAACTGTATCAGACTGTAGAGAGCCATGTATTTGAAGACCCCGAAGCTTGTAACTAGGGCACATCTACCCTCCTGTATCAGCTTCAGCACACAGGTGATGTTGGCAACTCTGGATGTGAACGGGGCTGCTACAGAGGCTTCAGCTTCTGATAGCGAGATTCCAATGTGAGCTGCTTTGAGAGCCTGTACAAAGTGCTAATGAAAATTAACAAGTTACAAAGATTAAAGATTTATTTATTTATTTATTTATTTATTTATTTATTTATTTATTCTGGTGTAGTTAAGGCCATCAGGCCTTCTCTTCCACAACACCAGGAAAACAAATACAATAATAGAAATAAACAGAGAAAAAAAAATACACTATATACAAAGTAAAGCTACACAAGATATATTTTTATTTTATATAGATATATCAACATAGGTTATTTATATAAATGAAATATATAATGCCGGTGAAATAAAGCACCGAAAAATATTGGGTTGATATATAGAGAGAAGAGAGAGACAAGAGAGAAGAGAGAGAGAGAGAGAAAAACACTATAAACAAAGTAAAGCCACACAAAAATATACACAGGTTACAGTCACACAAACTTTAAATGAGTGATTAAGTATCATAATTAATTGTATCCTAACTAATTAACTAACATAAACAAGAAACTTGCAATTTTAATCTAGATTAAAAAAGAAAAAGAAAAAAAAAAAACACAAATCAATACTTCTAGCAATACCTAAAAACATTAACTAAGACAAAATTTTCCAATTTAATTTTGAATTGTGATAAAGTCCGGCAATCCCTGATGTCATTAGGTAATGAATTCCAGAGGCGAGGTATTTCTACAGTATAGGAAGATGAGTATAAAGATGTTCTATGATGAGGGATAGAAAGAAGTGCTTGATGTCGGTTTCGAAGACTTGTAAGAAATTGAAAGCGCGATAACAGATAATTCGGAGTAGAAGTATGCATGATTCCAAACAGAAGAGACAGTGAATGTATTGTTCTTCGTTCCTTCAGACGCACCCATGAAAGTAACTGGAGGGAAGATGTTATATGGTCAAATTTACGAGTATTGCAGATGAATCGTATGCACACATTATGAACACATTGTAGTGTCTCAGCTAAGAGTGAACTTACATTAGTTAGCAAGGAATCACAACAATCAAAATGGGGCATTACAAGCGTCTGAATAAGATTCTTTTTTAGACTAAGTGGTAGAAATTCTTTCATATGGAACAAGGAGTGAAGTTGAGAAAATATTTTTTTGCAAATGTGTGTTACTTGAGTGTTCCAATTTAGATCGCTATCCATAAAAATGCCAAGATTTTTAAATGTTTCACTGTATTTAACAATAATCCCATTCAATATTATATGTGCTATAGTACTACTATCAAGAGTATTTCATAGACGATTATGTCCCATTGCGATTGCTTGCGATTTCTCTGGATTTAACCTTAATCCAAATTTGTGTGCCCACAGTGAAATCGAATTCAAGTCTTCGTTTATTTTGTTTACTGCGTCACTAGTCTCGTCACTGGCCAGTGGAGATTTCAGACAATTTTCTCATTTTCTAATCACAAGATGGTGCACCAATATGCCTAGGTTAAATCCCAAATCTCTCCGCAGTGCATATGAAGAGAAGGCATACGTCACTGTTAATAGTGATTCGTCTGTCGGATGGGGACATTAAGCATGGTGCTATTCGACAGGAGTAGGTTACATGTCGGCTCTGGGTTTCCACTTCTCCCTTCCTCATCACTCATTCCATACACTACACTTACACGAACACTTACACATACGAGGATCATTTTTTAAGTCACGGCAACTATATTATATCAGCCAATGAAGCTGCAGGAATAAAAATTCACTATATGCAACAGAAGGTCATTGGAATGTGCTTCACAGTGCTAGTACCAAATTGGATCAGGGTACAGAAGGCAATGGGTAAGGGAAATTCAAAGATGCATAAATAGAAATCGTTTTATTATGCACAAAAGGAAAAAAAGTACATTACTCACAGCTAACACCCTTCAAAATAATCCCCCTCAAGGCTCCCACACATCTTTGTCAATGATGATGTAAGCATTAAATACTATCGACTGTGTGCAATTCATTTATGTGCACCACCTCTCATCGAAAAGCTGTTAAGAAATCCTCCCCGTTTCCAAATCGCTTCCCACGCAGCAGCTTCTTCAATTGAATGGCTGCCTAGAATAACGTTGTAAGTCCGTTTTCGGCCAAACTGAATTTTCGGCTGAAAGTCCACACCTGTGGAGTAACGGTCAGCGCATCTGGCTGCGAAACCAGGTGGCCCGGGTTCGAATCCCGGTCGGGGCAAGTTACTTGGTTGAGGTTTTTTCCGGAGTTTTCCCTCAACCCAATACGAGCAAATGCTGGGTAACTTTTGGTGCTGGACCCGGGACTCATTTCACCGGCATTATCACCTTCATATCATTCAGACGCTAAATAACCTAGATGTTGATACAGTGTCGTAAAATAACCCAATAAAATAAAATAAAAAAATTTTCGGCTGAAAAATGTTGTATCGCACATCTTGCATCTTGTGCTGCCTTCTTCTTGCTGATATTCACACTAATTCGAGAGCTGTAGTATTTTGATTGTGTTGCTGAGCTCAATAACGTTGTAGCGTAAATAAAATGGTGGGCAATCATACTTGTAGCGTGTCATATGGTCTCATAAAAAAAAGTAAATAGAAAGAGAAAACATAAGATTGATATTATGCAATGGAAGGACAATGTACATAAGACACTATAGGATCAGGGGAAAGAATATAGGTACTTCGAAGAAAGGCGACATTAAACCAGCTGTGAAATGACCTGAACTGGTGAGTAGAATAAGGTTGTAAGTCAATGTAGGCCTATAGAGTGCTGAAGGGGAATAGTTAAAGGTAATAAGCTCATGATTACTCTGAATTCTGTCATGGCCTAATAACAGAATAAAGAAAAAAACGATTCTTGTCTGTGTAAACTGCTGCACCGCCGCCGCCACCACCACCACCACCACCACCACCACCACCACCACCACCACCACCACCACCACCACCACCACCACCACCACCACCACCACCACCACCACCACCACCACCACCACCACCACCACCACCACCACCACCACCACCACCACCACCACCACCACCACCACCACCACCACCACCACCACTACTACTACTTAATGTACGCAAATGTAACAACCATAAAGAATCTACCAGGAAATATGGACAGTATTTAAGTTTATTTGATTTACAACGTTGTTCTTCTGGATTGGCATACTACGTTTTTCTACTGTAAATGTTCAAAAAGTTGTGTTATTTGGAAGATGAAGACAATACATGTATATATATAAATGGTGTGAATACTTACTGAAGCATTAATACAGATCTAACACTGTCATGTTTTGTAATATTTAATAAACATATTTTTAATTTTCTGACAAACTGTAAAAACTGACTTACAACGTTATTCTAGGCAGCCATTCAATTGCTTCTCGTAGCTCAGAATTACACTGACGAGCATTTCTGCCACATAGAACAGCACTTTCACGTATGACAGCTGTTCAACTTTACTCTAGACCACAACCTCTAGCATACTAACTTTTGTGCGAGATCGTGCATTGTTTTCCGCACAGAACCAATACGCGGTAAGTGTGAAATACCACATTCAATATTCCCAACGTAACACACATAACAATTTCCCTCTTCTTACGGCTTAAGCGCGACATTCATTTTACTGCTTTAGGCTTTTAACATATTATTTTTAGAGACGTTTAACATAGTAATAATTATAAATTGGAAACTTACCACTGCAATTTCACCTAAATTGCAATGTTAATTATTGTTTTTCAATATTTGCAAAAATTAAGTAAAGTCTACTACTCCACGAAACTTATTGCATTCCTGATACAAGTAACATTACGGAAGCCGTGAAAAAATCAACAAGATTCCAGATGCAGATGTTATTACTGCAATATGTTATATAAATAATATTGTTAAAATACACTCAGGGACAAAAAAAAACCGGTATTTTGCAAAACATTATCTTCTCATACAATATTATGGTAGCCATCTGTTGTTATGGAGACGTGTATACATTGTTGATTGTTTTTTGTTTTATAAACAAGCCATTACAACCAAATATTCCAATTTTGCTTTCGGAGTCTCAGCTATAACAATTTTGTCTCAACCATTTTGTGCTTCATTATCGTTATCATTCGTTATTTCTTTATTTTTACATTTTCTGAGTTTAAGTGGGGTTGTAACATTTGTCTTAAAACAAGATGCGACCTGAAGATGTGGCTCGAACTGTAGGCCTTTACGATGATGGACGCAGTGTACGTTACATTGCAAATGTTATGAATATGGCTAGAAGCACAACCCATGATGCCATAAAACGGTATAGAAAGACCCTAAAATATACCAGAAGACCAGGTTTGGGTCGTCCAAGAGCTAAAATCCAAATGAAGACAGGTATATGGTGTTGAGAGTTCTTAGGGAGCGCAACCTGCCAGCTACTAGTGTAGCCCAGCAATTTGTTAACATGCATGGACGCCCAATTTCGGCCAAAACAGTTAGAAGGAGGTTGAAAGAAAGTGGACTGATATCAAGTAGACCTGCAACTGGTCCCAGACTTCTCAGGATGCATCGAGTTGAACGACTGTGTTTTGCAAATGATCACAGGGATTGGAGAAATGGACAGTGGAGCTGTGTTCTGTTCACCGATGAGTCCTGTTTCAATCTGTGCTCACCTGATGGACGTGAAAGAGTTTGGAGAAGGAGGGGAGAACGATTTTCACAGTGTTGCATTTCCGAAAATGTGCCGTATGGAGGTGGTGGAGTGATGGTTTTGGGCAGAGGTGTGTACGGATGCTCGTATAGAGTTGGTTTTTGTTGAAAATGGAAGACTAACAGCTGATAGGTATATAAATGAATGTTTGGCCAATTTGTAGGCGATAATTTTGTTTTAATGCATGATAAATACATGGCCGCATATTGCCCATGCGGTCGGAGATTATCTCCAAGAAGTGGGAATCCATGTTCTTCCATAGCCAGCAAGGAGTCCAGACATGAACCCAATTGAACACGTGTGGGACATGCTGGGACGGCATGTTAAGAATAGACGACTGAGACCAGAATTGTTACAAGAGTTGAGGCGAGCACTTGGCGAAGAATGGGAACTTATTCCTCAAAAAGACATTGCTAATCAAATTGAGAGCATGCCAAGACGTATGGATGCAGTTATTCAAGCCAGAGGGGTTAATACCCGTTACTAAAAAGAGTTTTTAATGTTTAAGGCACCATAAAATGAAAAAACAGTTAGACCAAACGATGCCATAGTTATACGCCCTTTGTAATTTTTTGTGAATTTTCTCATCAGAGATTTTTTTTTCAAATGTTGTCGTATAAGGTGCTAAATGAAACATTATTTTGTTTAAATGGGTTTTGTTTCATTTTGAAATAATTGGCAACAAAATACAAGCAAATATAGAAGTGTCCGGTTTTTTTTGTCCCTGAGTGTATTAAAATGAAAAAATAAATCATTACATAACCTTACCGTTTGTTTTAAGTTCGCATTTATAGACTGGGGGAAAAAAAATACAGACGTATATCACGGCCTGCTGGAGTATAGTAAACACAGAAAATATTTTATAGCAACAATGTTGAAGAAAGATATTTTGGTTTTCCGAAGTTGCAGTCATTAAACAGAAACCAACATGGAGATTTCATTGCAACTAACTAGAAATTCGTCTTTCAGGTATGTAATAAACGATCTTCGCACAAAATAATGTACGATACACGAGCGGTATGTTTGTTTTCATGTTCTCGGAAATTAAAAAAGCTCAACTACGTTTCGCTTTTTCAATCTTTTCCTCGAACATGAAAACGTCAACATACCGCTCTTGTAACGTATATTACTATTGCGTGTGCTGTCAACTAACCACCAATGAACACACGACGCAATCTGGCAGTATCATCCAGTACAGTGTACAACAGGTTTTCGAACGTATATATTGAACTAACCACATTTTCGGTTATTCGGAAGATATAATATAGTTGCCATGACTTTTGAAATGATTCTCGTACACTCACTCTAGTACACGACATAACTCTCCACAGATACACATCATGCATAGTGTGGCCCACCGAAGGGGTGTGCAACTTGAAAATGGGTCACAGTCCTGCCATTCATCCGCAATATGCGGAACCCGAATCACGGAAGTGAAGTGGGTAGGCATTGTATACATACATACATGCCATTTTCTCATTTAGCTGTAAGGTGAAATATAAAACAACAGAGGAGAGATTGAGTGAATAAGCCATAGGATATCTCTGCAGTGCTTGGGAAAAGTGACAAAGTCAGTTTCCACAAACCTTTTTTGGTAATTTATTGACAACTTACACTGGTTTATATCGATTTGATTTTTTTCTGTATGAATTACTGTAATGGGAGAAATAATTATGTATTTTTTTCCAAGCGAGCAGATGTTCCGTAAGTTGTAAATAAATTATCAAAAAAGGTTTGTATTGTTGTTTTCTAATGCCAGGCATTTGACAATAAAGTCATTTGACCTCTTGCACTCCAATTTTTCAAAGATATTGTCATGGTTAGCCACTGACGCACAGATTTTGAGATATTCTGAATCCATTTCTTGATTTGACTTGCACAATGGGCAGTTAGGGAATGATATATTCCAATTCTATGCAGATGCTTGGCCAAACAGTCATGGCCTGTTGCCAATCTAAATGCAGCTACAGACGATTTTCGTGGTAAATCGGGAATCAACTGTGGATTATGATACAGAGAGTTCCATTTTTTCCCTTGAGATTGTGTTATCAAATTTTGTTTGTTGAAGTCTAAGTATGTAGATTTAATAAATCTTTTCACAGAGGAATACGTAGATTTAGTAACAGGTCTGTAAGTAGCAGTGCTGCCCTTCTTTGCTAAAGCATCCGCATTCTCGTTTCCCAGGATTCCACAATGGGATGGTATTCTTTTATTGAGTGTTATTAGTTGAGAGAGCATTTTATTTATTTCTGCTATTTGAGATGAAGGAAAAAAATAGGAGAAATAAATAAAGGTTTGTGAAAACTGACTTATGTCACTTTTTCCAAGCACTGCAGATATATTTATATGAAAATGCTAAAATCTAAAAGGAAACCATGGATTATTTTATTTGCTGTAGATTTACTCACCCCGCAATCATTGGCTCCATCACCGCACATGGCTACGATGTAATCCAGGCTCTGCAGCATTTCTACAAGTTGCGTCTTCTGATCTGGAGCCATGCGCGCAAAAACTGTGCCTCTGGTCACGATCTGGGGCAAGAGTTCGGTGTGGTGGCTCCTCAGTGCTGCCCAAGTCTTCCCATCAACAGCCAAATGCCAGCCAGCAGTTGGCAGTAACGGTATTACACAGTCCTACAAATAAGGAATAATAATAATAATAATAATAATAATAATAATAATAGTAATAGTAATAATAATAATAATAATAATAATAATAATAATAATAATAATAATAATAATAATAATAGTAATAAATAATAATAATAATAGTAATAGTAATAGTAATAATAATAATAATAATAATAGTAATAGTAATAATAATAATAATAATAATAGTAATAGTAATAATAATAATAATAATAATAATAATAATAATAATAGTAATAATAATAATAATAATAGTAATAGTAATAATAATAATAATAATAATAATAGTAATAGTAATAATAATAATAATAATAATAATAATAATAATAATAATAATAGTAATAATAATAATAATAATAATAGTAATAATAATAATAATAATAATAATAGTAATAATAATAATAATAATAATAGTAATAGTAATAATAATAATAATAATAATAGTAATAATAATAATAATAATAATAATAGTAATAATAATAATAATAATAATAATAATAATAATAATAGTAATAATAATAATAATAAATAGTAATAGTAATAATAATAATAATAATAATAATAGTAATAGTAATAGTAATAGTAATAATAATAATAATAATAATAGTAATAGTAATAGTAATAGTAATAATAATAATAATAATAATAATAATAATAATAATAATAATAATAATAATAATAGTAATAGTAATAATAATAATAATAATAATAATAATAATAGTAATAGTAATAATAATAATAATAATAATAATAATAATAATAATAATAATAGTAATAGTAATAATAATAATAATAATAATAATAATAATAATAGTAATAGTAATAATAATAATAATAATAATAATAATAATAATAATAATAATAGTAATAGTAATAGTAATAATAATAATAATAATAATAATAGTAATAATAATAATAATAATAATAATAATAATAGTAATAATAATAATAATAATAATAATAATAGTAATAATAATAATAATAATAGTAATAATAATAATAATAATAATAATAGTAATAATAATAATAATAATAATAATAATAATAATAATAATAATAATAGTAATAGTAATAATAATAATAATTTATTTATTTATTTATTTATTTATTTATTTATTTATTTATTTATAATATTAACGTGCAAAACAACAGCACAAGGCCAATTACTGTTTAGCACGATACAAAACAAAACAACAAATGATGATGAGCATGAATGATAGAAAATGGCAGTGAGATGAAATACAAACAGTATAATAGTCATCACCAATCTTTGACCAAATGCAAGAAAATAAATAGCAATATCTAACAATAATAACAAATAAGGATATATCTTGATAAACTCAAAAGGTGTAGGCCTATACTACACATTAAATGGATCAAGCTTAATCCATGCAAATTAGCATATTTTATACATCTGCAGATCGGGAGAGAGATTTTGAATTTCTATTATAAAAAAATGTTATGAAATCTTAAACCCTTAGCGGGAATACGAAGACTGATATTGCTTATGAATGATTCACAATCAATATCACCCTTAATGACTTTACAAAAAAATAAATAATCAAGATCTTGACGTCTGGCAAATAAACTGCAGCAGTTAAAATATTTGCAGTTAATCTCATATTTATAATCATCGGAATTTGGTAAAAATCTATAAGAACACAAGGAAATAAATTTTCTTTGAATATTCTCCAATTTAGCCGAGTCAGTGGAAGTAATGGAGTTCCATACAACAGATGCATATTCAAGCTTGGATCTAACCAATGTATAGTATAAAATTAATAGACACATCGGAGTAGAAAAAGAATAAGTTATAGATCTAATTAGACCAAGCATTCTTAATGAATGGGTATAAATATATTGCACATGATCATGGAAATATAATTTAGAATCAAGTATGACACCAAGATCTCTAATACTATTTTTCTTAGCAATTATGACATTACTAAGAGAATAATTAAATTTTAGGGAAGTAGTTTTCCGTGAGAAGGAAATAACAAAAGTAATAATAATAATAATAATAATAATAATAATAATAATAATAATAATAATAGTAATAGTAATAATAATAATAATAATAATCTTCATCATCATAATCATACCACCACTACCACAATCAGCAGTATGTATTTATTTACACTGCAAGTGGGAAAGCACCCGTGGCAGTGGTATACACAATATAAACAATACACAATAAAATTACAATACACAATACAATTATACAATACACAATACAATTATACAATACACAATACTGGTACAATGTTATACACAATACAATATGAATACACAATACAATTTAACACAATAATAATAAAACATAAATAAAATACCTAATTTTACAATACAACCTACATAATTATGTATAGGCCCTACATAAGTTTCAATAGTCTTTCACTTTACTCTCATCTCACTCACTGTAGTGGCACTATGACGCATTTCACTGACACTTTAGGGCACATTTCACTGACACTCTGTAACACATTTCACTGACACTTTAGCACATATTTCACTGACACTATAGAACACATTTCATTGACGCTATAAATTATCACTGATCGGAACTGTTCACTGCACTGTAAAACCATAACTTCACTGACTCACCTCGCTTCACTGATACAACAGTTCAAATAAGTCAAATAATTACACCCATATGCATACTTATAAACAGAACTACATTTAAGCTAAACATTTCTAGTCTAAGGCCCTCTTACACGCTATTTTTAAATAATTTACAATTCAAACCAAGGAAGTAACTCGTCAGGCTAAATAAATACATGTCACCTTAAAAAATTAAATGTTAAATGTCACCTTAATTTTAATTTGCACTTTATACACAACTTTTTAAGTTATTCTAGAATCTTCTGAAGGAAGGACAGCCCTCAAAGACCGCTGCAGGTAGGTCCTTTCAATCATTTATAGTTCTATTTAAATCTTTGGGGTATGGTATACAAATATAATCTCTAACATCTTGTCAAGTGCCAAATAAAGAAGGAAGGTTATAAAATAAAGACTTGATGGTTGTTTCAGGAAACAAAGTAATCCAGCTATTTCAGAATGCCAGCCATCCACTTCAAAAACACAGACATTATTTAATTCACGGGCTTCCATTTGTCAAGGCCATAAGGAAACTGCATCCTCTTCCAGTTACCTTATTGTCATTTCCTATGCATACAAAACTCTTCAACATACGTACACAGTGTAGTATATACTGTCACGAAGCTCAATACGTAGGAAATATGCATCCATAGATAGTTGCTAATCACTAGGATCGCTACTATCGCTTTATCACAGACAATGCGAAATAGTACAGGCACAGTCCATTGTTCCTAATGTTCCTATTGTTAGCTGTAGTTATAGTCATTTTCAGAATACCCTCAGATCGCTTTAATGTGTATTTGCTACACTCAGGGACAAAAAAACCCGGACACTTTAATATTTGCTGGTATTTTGCAAAACATTATCTTCTCATACAATATTAGCCATCTGTTGTTATGGAGACGTGTATACATTGTTGATTGTTTTTTTTTTTTATAAACAAGCCATTACAATCAAATATTCCAATTTTGCTTTCGGAGTCTCAGCTATAACAATTTTGTCTCAACCATTTTGTACATCATTATCGTTATCATTCGTTATTTCTTTATTTTTACATTTTCTGAGTTTAAGTGGGGTTGTAACATTTGTCTTAAAACAAGATGTGACCTGAAGATGTGGCTCGAGCTGTAGCCCTTTACGATGATGGACGCAGTGTACGTTACATTGCAAATGTTATGAATATGGCTAGAAGCACAACCCATGATGCCATAAAACGGTATAGAGAGATCCTAGAATATACCAGAAGACCAGATTCGGGTCGTCCAAGAGCTACAAATCCAAATGAAGACAGGTATATGGTGTTGAGAGTTCTTAGGGAGCGCAACCTGGCAGCTACTAGTGTAGCCCAGCAATTTGTTAACATGCATGGACGCCCAATTTCGGCCAAAACAGTTAAAAGGAGGTTGAAAGCAAGTGGACTGATATCAAGTAGACCTGCAACTGGTCCCAGACTTCTCAGGATGCATCGAGTTGAATGACTGCGTTTTGCAAATGATCACAGGGATTGGAGAAATGGACAGTGGAGCTGTGTTCTGTTCACCGATGTGTCCGTTTCAATCTGTGCTCACCTGATGGACGTGAAAGAGTTTGGAGAAGGAGGGGAGAACGATTTTCACAGTGCTGCATTTCCGAAAATGTGCCGTATGGAGGTGGTGGAGTGATGGTTTGGGCAGGAGTGTGTATGGATGCTCGTACAGAGTTGGTTTTTGTTGAAAATGGAAGACTAACAGCTGATAGGTATATAAATGAATGTTTGGCTGATCATGTTGTGCCATTTGGCCAATTTGTAGGCGATAATTTTGTTTTAATGCATGATAAATGCACAGCCGCATATTGCCCATGCGGTCGGAGATTATCTCCAAGAAGTGGGAATCCATGTTCTTCCATGGCCTGCAAGGAGTCCAGACATGAACCCAATTGAACACGTATGGGACATGCTGGGGCGGCGTGTTAAGAATAGACGACCGAGACCAGAATTGTTACAAGAGTTGAGGCGAGCACTTGGCGAAGAATGGGAACTTATTCCTCAAGAAGACATTGCTAACCAAATTGAGAGCATGCCAAGACGTATGGATGCAGTTATTCAAGCCAGAGGGGGTAACACCCGTTACTAAAAAGAGTTTTTAATGTTTAAGGCACCATAAAATGAAAAATCAGTTAGGCCAAACGATGCCATAGTTATACACCCTTTGTAATTTTTTGTAGATTTTCTCATCAGAGATTTTTTTTTTTCAAATGTTGTCGTATAAGGTGCTAAATGAAACATTATTTTGCTTAAATAGGTTTTGTTTCATTTTGAAATAATTGGCAACAAAATACAAGCAAATATAGAAGTGTCCGGTTTTTTTTGTCCCTGAGTGTATTTGATATATTACATTTAGGACACTGCAGTCCAAGTTTCCAATACTGTTTTAATTACCATCCGTCACAAATGTTTGATGAAATAGTTAATTTCGGCAAACTAATGTACGTAGTAATTTACCAAGGATCTTAGAAATCTTTTCAAACTTATTTCCCTTCTGATTTTGTTGTCAGAAATATGCAATGTGAATTCGTCCCTTTCTTGCAATATGTCATTTTGGTTAATGTTTGAATTTCGGCACTTCTCGTGTGATTTATCTAAGTGTATCCAACCGTTCGTATAGGGCTATTTTTTTTTAAACAGCGCCCTTTTTCGTAACAGAAAATACTCAAGTAATATGTAATACTTACTTACTTACTGGCTTTTAAGCAACCCGGAGGTTCATTGCCTCCCTCACATAAGCCCGCCATTGGTCACTATCCTGAGCAAGATTAATCCAGTCTCTAGCATCATAATATCCCATCTCCCTCAAATCAATTTTTATATTATCTTCCCACCTATGTCTCGGCCTCCCCAAAGGTCTTTTTCCCTCCGGCCTCCCAACTAACACTCTATATGCATTCCTGGAATCGCCCATACATGCTACATGCCCTGCCCATCTCAAACGTCTGGATTTTATGTTCCTAATTATGTCAGGTGAAGTATACAATGCATGCAGCTCTGTGTTGTGTAACTTTCTCCATTCTCCTGTAACTTCATCCCTCTTAGCCCCAAATATTTTCCTAAGAACCTTATTCTCAAACACCCTTAATTTCTGTTCCTCTCTCTAAGTGAGAGTCCAAATTTCACAACCATACAGAACAACCGGTAATATAACTGTTTTACAAATTCTAACTTTCAGATTTTTTGACAGAAGACTAGATGACAAAAGCTTCTCAACCGAATAATAACACGCATTTCCCATATTTATTCTGCGTTTAATTTCCTCCCGAGTGTCATTTATATTTGTTACTATATAATATGTAATACTATTGTAATATGTAATAGTAAATAAAATATTTGAACAGGTTAATGTGTTCAGTTAATGGGATGGCTGTTATCAAATACAGCTAAAACGGTTTCTGAGGCTAATATAATTGAGGCAACACCATTATGATTCACCGGTGAGTAAAATGTTTTCTTTATCAATAGTAGCGATAGCAGGGCAGTCTCTTCACTACCCTCTACCTCTATTTGTCACGTGTTTGTCGACAGCGTGCAGACTGTTAGAAGTGGAGTGGGTGAAATACGCTACAGGGCCGGATTTACCAGTCACCAACAATAATACCCTCAACAACTCAAGCTTCGTGACTGTATATACCAGACTGTGATACGTATCTGCCTTCCGAAATATTGTAAGCAGAGTAATACCTAGTCATGTAAATGGCAGTTTTCAATCATGCATATTGGACATTTGCTTTATTGCTTTCACTCATTGTAATGTCTATCTATGTTTGGTTACAAGATTCTTGTTTCTGTAAGTGGTCACGACATCCTGCAGGCATACTCTCCTTGTGATGAAGCCATTTAAAAGACTGCGAGCAGTTAATATGAATGTTGCAGTCAGTACGCAAACAAGATACTTCATCAAAACATGTGATTCACTGTTTATTGAATTTTACAATACAGTGAAATGCCAGTATAACGAACTTGTGGAGGTACTATAATTATTTTCGTTATAGTGAAATTTCGTTAAACCGAAAATTGATTAAATCTGCCTACAAATTGTGTCCCATATTATAGAATAAAAGGGTGGTGTAGTCATCTTGCAGAATTTTAACAGCTTCAGATGTTTAAGATGTTTTTGCACCAAAAATAAGATAATAACCATAGGAATTATTATAAATGCAGTAGAGAGTGTGAAATTTATCAGAAAGCGTGGAATAAATTAATTACCGTTAGCCTGTATCTGCAATGTATATCCTTATGGCAAAGCATGGCGGACAGTGCAACCAGAGTACTATGTGATTCAAAGGCAAGGATTTCAGGACGAAGTTTCTGGAGTGGATACCAGAGTTGCACTGTATCTTGACGACAACGCTCTCTATCTTCTGATAAGACACTATGCATCTGGGTCCAGAAGCCCAATCGGCAAATGAACAGTAAGCACCTACTTGAACAGGCCGTAGATTGAACCCAGAGAGGGCATTATTTCCCCGAGTGACCGATCTCTATGACTGGGAAAGAATATTTTTAAAATGTCGAAATACTAAAAAGATATAGTTTGAGTGAGTTAGGGCAAGTGACCTACTTTCGCTCGATGGCAAGTGACCTACTTTCGCTCGATGGCAAGTGACCTACTTTCCCTCGATGGCAAGTGACCTACTTTCGCTCGATGGCAAGTGACCTACTTTCGCTCGATGGCAAGTGACCTACTTTCGCTCGATGGCAAGTGACCTACTTTCGCTCGATGGCAAGTGACCTACTTTCGCTCGATGGCAAGTGACCTACTTTCGCTCGATGGCAAGTGATCTACTTTCGCTCGATGGCAAGTGACCTACTTTCCCTCGATGGCAAGTGACCTACTTTCCCTCGATGGAAAGTGACCTACTTTCCTCGATGGCAAGTGACCTACTTTCGCTCGATGGCAAGTGACCCACTTTCGCTCGATGTCAAGTGACCTACATTCCCTCGATTGCAAGTGACCTACTTTCGCTCGATGGCAAGTGACCACCTACATTCCCTCGATTGCAAGTGACCTACTTTCGCTGGATGGCAAGTGACCTAATTTCGCTGGATGGCAAGTGACCTATTTTCGCTCGATGGCAAGTGATGTACTTTCGCTCGATGGCAAGTGACCTACTTCCCCTCGATGGCAAGTGACCTACTTTCGTTCGATGACAAGTGGCCTACTTTCGCTCGATGGCAAGTGACCTACATTCCCTCGATTGCAAGTGACCTACTTTCGCTGGATGGCAAGTGACCTACTTTCGCTGGATGGCAAGTGACCTACTTTCGCTGGATGGCAAGTGACCTACTTTCGCTGGATGGCAAGTGACCTACTTTCGTTCGATGGCAAGTGACCTACTTTCCCTCGATGGCAAGTGACCTACTTTCGCTCGATGGCAAGTGACCTACTTTCGTTCGATGACAAGTGGCCTACTTTCGCTCGATGGCAAGTGACCTATTTTCGCTGGGTGGCAAGTGACCTACTTTCGTTCTATGGCAAGTGACCTATTTTCGCTCGATGACAAGTGGCCTACTTTCGCTCGATGGCAAGTGACCTACTTTCGCTGGATGGTAAGTGACCTACTTTCCCTCGATGGCAAGTGACCTACTTTTGCTGGATGGTAAGTTTTTCCCTCGATGGCAAGTGACCACTTTTCCTCGATGGCAAGTGACCTACTTTCCCTCGATGGCAAGTCACCTACTTTCGCTCGATGGCAAGTGACCTACTTTCGCCTTTCGCTCATGGCAAGTGACCTACTTTCCCTCTATGGCAAGTGACCTACTTTCGCTCGATGGCAAGTGACCTACTTTAGCTCGATGGCAAGTGACCTACTTTCGCTGGATGGCAAGTGACCTACTTTCGTTGGATGGCAAGTGACAACTTTGCTTATAACGTGGGCTTAAATTAACAGATTAAAATTTTTCTAACATCCTTCCTATGTGCTTCTTCTACTTTCATTATTTTCTTGTGTAACTCTTCATTTTCCTTAATCTTCTACATTATGTAACCATTTTATTTAATTACAACTTACAGAACTGGGACTGATAACTCCTTGTGAGTGAGGAACGCCAACTAGTTCTCGATGTATCCGCCCTTGGTGTGAGTCATCTTCAACAGTTATCTGGATCACTTGCTCACTTGAAGCCACCATGCCACAGTTACGGGCAACACTTACAGCCGTCAGAATATTGTCTCCTGCAAGTTCATATAAATTCCTATTCAGTCCAAGTGTGAAGAGAGAAAACAAAGCAGCATCATGAGAATTTTACATAGAGTACTGTACTTTCTAATTACATGTTTTATGCATTTTGCAACAATTCTGTTTTATATCACTTTACCAACGTCTTGTTTATAGTGTATTTTCTTGAATAGTGATTCTGTGACTTGTTACAAACATTTAGGAGTAATAGAAGTGACCAATATGAACAATTTTCATACAGGAATCCATGTTCGGAATGGTAGTTACAAGATTAGTTTATTTAAAAGCCATTAAATAATGTATGTTTATGAATATTTCATGTCGGCAATTACATTCATTGTAATGTGGACCTCACAATTTTGCATATGTTGTCACAATTACATTTATTACATAAATGTTTATACAAACTTTTTGCATTGTTTCTGTCTCTCCTGATCATCAATAAAGTGCGTCCCACATGTTACTATATATTCTGCATACATAAATAAGATTCTTTTACAGATTTTTTTGTCCAATGCCAGGGCCCTTAACTTGCAGTTATTCACTCTGTTCTATGAGTGAACTCACAGACATCCTAGTGCCGAGAAGCACAGATCACTTAGTTCATCAGAGACTATCTAGAGTGCAGCATAGGTGATGGGGATTTACATTACACTCGTAATGAATGAATGGATGATGACGACGACGACGACGATGATGATGGAGAATTGTTTTTTTTTAATTGGGTTATTTTATGACGCTGTATCAACATCTAGGTTATTTAGCATCTGAATGATATGAAGGTGATAATGTCGGTGAAATGAGTCCGGGGTCCAGCACCGAAAGTTACTCAGCATTTGCTCGTATTGGGTTGAGGGAAAACCCCAGAAAAAACCTCAACCAGGTAACTTGCCCCGATCGGGATTCGAACCCGGGCCACCTGGTTTGGAGAATTGTTAGAAAGTCACATGGGAACAAGTCTCTTTTTCCTTATATTTTCACAAAGGCAAGGATTTCGTTAATTTTTCACAATTTGAGTGAGTGAGTGAGTGAGTGAGTGAGTGAGTGTCCTTTAATAAATTTTTCGCAATAATTTTTTATTGAATATATAATTATTCTGGAATCCTTTACCGTAGAAAGACTCAGCATGCCATATTTGCAGTTTTTTCTTAGGAAAAATGTTGTTGTCTAGTGCCTTGCATCTGGCAATGAAGCCATTAGCAGTCTTAGGAAAAATAAATGCGGTAGTTTCTCGTTGCTTTCTGCACACCACTCTCTCTTTCGCATCTTTAAAGATCCCAGCGGGCCCCAGCGTGGACATTGTCAAAATGAAGAAAAGCGACTATTATCTATGCATTTCGAACTGGCGGATCAAGGTCAAGCAATGAACTGCATTTGCCACGTGTGCTTATCCCAATCCTGGACCATTCTCCTCAACCAAAGTCAGTTGGGACAGCCGGGATTACCAGTCACAGTTTTCCATTCAGTGACTCGTGTGTGGTTTGTACGTTTGACTTTGAACAGCCAGTTCGAAATGCGCAGATAATAGCAGCATTTGAAATGTGGATATGGAAAAGAATGGAGCACGTGAAATGGACAGACAGGATAAGAAATGAAGTCGTGTTGGAAAGAGTGGGTGAAGAAAGAATGATGCTGAAACTGATCAGGAAGAGAAAAAGGAATTGCTTGGGTCAATGGCTGAGAAGAAACTGCCTACTGAAGGATGCACTGGAAGGAATGGTGAATGGGAGAAGACTTTGGGGGCGGAAGACGATATCAGATGATAGACATTAAGGTACAGGAATCATATGTGGAGATTAAGAGGAAGGCAGAAATAGAAAACATTGGAGAGGGCTGGTTTTGCAGTGAAAGACCTGCCCTTGGGCAGAAAACTATGAATGATTGAATATTATAATTATTAATAGGGGTGGATTTTTATGATCTAAATGTTAAAAATGACACTGAATTGAGTTATATATCATTAGTTGTGTCCAAGAATATGTAAGGTAAGCATCTGGTTTACACTGCTTTGGATTTCAAAGAGCCTTTGCTAAAGACATGGCATTTGAAATGAAAAGACTGTTTTCTGTGTAAACACACGCCAAAAATTCTTACCTGTGGGAAGTGTACTATAATCTTCATTTTATTTATGTTCACTGTCAAAGAATTAGTGAATAGATTTCGGAGTTAATGTTAACCAGACCATAACAAAGTATTCAGTGACAATGAGGTCTCTACCTGAGATAGTGGAAGTATTTATTGATTCTGAACTACACTATGTTGCAATACTAACTTATAGGTACTAATGGAAATCTGCCCTCTAATTATTAAAATAATTTTTCTAACATTATGTTCTTGAAAAATGCTGTCTTACCATTTCATTCATCACTTCATCTTAAATAAGGAACGAAATTATTAAGAAAAAAAACTCTAGAGCTGGTTTTCTATGTATAGATCCATCAACTTTTTAGTAAAAGGACTGTACAGTAATGGCAAAAAATCGGACCGACCCTTGTAGCTGATTTCAGAGCCTTGTTCACTCAGACCACGATAGACTGGTAACTAAGACTTTCGTGGTTCGAATCCTGCCTGGGAAGAAAACTTTTTTTTGTTCGTTATTCAAATTTATTCCCAATACTTTTCGATTGCAGCGATATTTTACTACTTAATTAACTTATTATTCCCAGAACATGAATTTTACCAGCTACTATCGCCTCATCACAGAAAATGCGAAATAGTACCAGCACAGTCTATTGTTCCTAGTACCCTCAAAACTCAAGCTTCGTGACTGTATATAGTAGACTGTGGTAATACCAAATAACACTAACCTGTAACCATCACACATCGAATCTTGGCCTTTTGTAACTGATCAATCGCTGGTAGAGTCTCTGGCTTCAGTGTGTTCTGCATTATCAGTAAGCCCAACAACTCCAAGTCGTTCTCCAACTGTGAAAAAAGTTCACGAATATCTTAAATTCTGTTTTGTACATAGAAAGCAGAAAATATGTTACTCAGCTTTCCTACAGACAGTTTTTTATAGTTGTAACATCTCAGTTACTGCACAAATTCATAGCAACAATTATCTACTACACCACACCAATTCTTTGAACTATTTTACAAACAAAATTTTAAATGAAAGTAGGACTAGTATGATACAGTAAAAAAAGTCGGACTAATTTAATACTACTACTTACTGGCTTTTAAGGAACCCGGAGGTTCCTTGCCACCCTTACGTAAGCCCACCATCAGTCCCTAACCTGAGCAAGATTAATTCATTCCCTACAATCATATCCCACCTTCCTCAAATCCATTTTAATATTATCTTCCCATCTACGTCTCGACCTCCCCAAAAGTCTTTTTCCCTCCGGCCTCCCAACTAACATTCTATGTGCATTTCTGGATTCGCCCATATGTGCTACATGTCCTGCCCATCTCAAACGTCTGGATTTAATGTTCCTAATTATGTCAGGTGAAGAATACAATGCGTGCAGTTCTGTGTTGTGTAACTTTCTCCATTCTCCTGTAACTTCATCCTTCTTAGCCCCAAATATTTTCCTAAGCACTTTATTCTCAAACACCCTTAACCTATGTTCCTCTCTCAAAGTGAGAGTCCAAGTTTCACAACCATAAAGAACCAGTAATATAACTGTTTTATAAATTCTATCTTTCAGATTTTTTGACAGCAGACTGGATGATAAAAGCTTCTCAACCAAATAATAACACGCATTTCCCATATTTATTCTGTGTTTAATTTCCTCCCAAGTATCATTTATATTTGTTACTGTTGCTCCCAGCTATTTGAATTTTTCCACCTCTTCAAAGGATAAATTTCCAATTTTTATATTTCCATTTCGTACAATATTGTGGTCACGAGACATAATCATATAATTTGTCTTTTCGGGATTTACTTCCAAACCTATATCTTTACTTGCTTCAAGTAAAATTCCCATGTTTTCCCTAATCGTTCGTGGATTTTCTCCTAACATATTCACGTCATCTGCATAGACAAGTCGCTGAGGAATTTGACCAATTTGATACAGACTTAAAAATGTATCAAAGGCTCAATTTGAACATGTTTAAAACTTCGATTATGGAAATACAATGAGGAGCAATATTGAACGAAATTTTAAAAAATCATTATCAGCCTCATAAATGTATTAAAAGAAAAGACAGTTTTGTTGCTTGAAAAAACTTTACTGTGACACTCGTTTACTTCTGTTATTGCTCTTAAATAAATAAAGATAGAATCATTTTTAAATTCTCCTTTTACTCAGAATAATGTCAGCTTTATTTTTCTCTAAAGAAAAGCTGTGAATGTTTATCAGTGTAGCAGTAATTAAAGTATGAATGAGAAGGGCTATTATGATAAGCCAGAAAGGCTGTTATATTATGTTTACTATGAAAGAAAATGACCAGATTGATCAATTTTCTAACTTAAAATAATTCATAACCTCTTGTGGGGTATTTCATAATTTCTCAGCCCTTGAGGGATGTTTGACTTAACATGTTGGAACCTACAATACAATATAAGTTAAAAATTACACATGTAATAGTACATTATGCAACAAGTCTATAATGATAGTAATTAAGATGCGAGGATGTTTATGAAACAAGCGCAAGCGAGTTTCATAATTTTCATACGAGCATCTTAATTACCATTATAGGCAAGTTTCATACGACTTTTTATGCTCGACCATATTTCTAACTTGAAATTATTCATAAGTATTCATGTTATTCTTATGTGACTGGGGAGCGAACTGACCTTGTGCAATCTCGTAAATTGTGAGATGTGCGCAGACGCGAAAGTATTGATTTTTCCGGGCAACGAATGTCGACGACCTTGATATAATCTAGTAAGATAAACGTTAAACTTGATATAACCTTGAAATTGAATTCGATATTGAAAAACGAGATGACAAATTGAATTTATTTGAATATTATTTACAATTAACGCTAATTATTATAGTAACAGAACATAACTTTCTGCGACAGTATTTGATTTCCAGCCTCCGTGACGTTTTGCTAGTTGTCTTTTGATTGCATATCCGAGAATAATCGAAAACCTGAACTTTAATGAATAGGTGTACTTTAATGACATGCATTAAAGGACTGCTACCAGGTGTATAATTACTTCATTTCGGCATGGTCGAGCATAAACATATTTTTACTTATTTACCTAACAATTTTAGCATAATAGTCATTATTCTTACGGCTAAAAATTAACACCACTTTGGAAAATACATTCACCATTATTCAAAGACGTATTTTAATTTATTTTAGCAATACAAACTGTATTACAATTTTCTCAATCTTTTTCCTTAAACATAAAAAACTATTTGAAAATGTAGCAATTTTCTAGCATTGTCAGTAAGATGTTAAAGTTTAGTAAATTCTCTAAATTTTGATGGGAAAAAGAGGTCATGACAGAAGTTGCTAAATCTTAAGTCAATCTTAATGTGATTTCAACCAAACTTTTACAGGTGATGCATTAAGCATCTAGTGTATCACAATAGCCTTACTTCATTGCTCTGTACAATATGGCCAGATTCATAGCACTGTATCAGAATAGCCCTATGTGTATCACTATAACCCAAACAGAAGGCTATTATGAAACACTGGATTTGTTTTAATTTTATCCATTACTTACTTATTTACTGGCTTTTAAGAAACCCAGAGGTACATTGCCGCCCTCACATAAGCCCGCCATCGGTCCCTATCCTGAGCAAGATTAATCCATTCTCTATCATCATATCCCACCTCCCTCAAATCCATTTTAATATTATCTTCCCATCTACGTCTCGGTCTCCCTAAAGGTCTTTTTCCCTCCGGCCTCCCAACTAACACTCTATATGCATTTCTGAATTCGCCCATACGTGCTACATGCCCTGCCCATCTCAAACGTCTGGGTTTAATTTTCCTAATTATGCCAGGTGAAGAATACAATGCGTGCAGTTCTGTGTTATGTAACTTTCTCCATTCTCCTGTAACTTCATCCCTCTTAGGCCCAAATATTTTCCTAAGCACCTTATTCTCAGACACCCTTAACCTATGTTCCTCTCTCAAAGTGAGAGTCGAAGTTTCACAACCATAAAGAACAACCGGTAATATAACTGTTTTATAAATTCTAACTTTCAGATTTTTTGACACCAGACTGGATGATAAAAGCTTCTCAATCGAATAATAACAGGCATTTCCCATATTTATTCTGTGTTTAATTTCCTCCTGAGTATCATTTAAATTGTTACTGTTGCTCCAAGATATTTGAACTTCTCCACCTCATCAAAAATAAATTTCCAATTTTTATATTTCCATTTCGTAAATATTCTCGTCAAGACATAATCATATACATCTAAAACCTATCTCTTTATTTGCTTCCAAAATTACAAATAAAAAATAAATTTAACCTCAAATCCGTCCTATATGTCTAAAGAAGCGCATGACTTAATTTTTTTTCAATTTGTATATGCTTTGATAGAAAAATTATAGCAAAAGATTGATTTTTTGTATCATAATAGCCCCTACTTGACCTTACTTTATTTTGTTGTAAATGAGCATCATAATGCAGCCTAAAACGTTTCTAATGTTGTGATCGTCAAAGATAATATGATAAGTTACTGTATATAAAAATTGAGGCTATTTTCATAACCTTTAATGACAATATTTACATCATCATCACTATCATCAACACACATTATAAAAATTCAAAGGAAACTAATGACAGAAACCACGATGACTATAAAAATATAAACTTATACCAGTATTTAATGTATACAGAGTATCTGAAACCTCTTGGATCACAATAATACAGATAATAGATGTTGTTATGTTTTATTTAACGATGCTTGCAACTGCAGAGGTTATATCAGCATCGCCGGATGTGCCGGAATTTTGTCCCACAGAGACATGGAACTACACATGAGCCTGTCGCATTTAAGCACACTTAAATTCCATCGATCTGTCCCGGGATCGAACCCGCAACCTTGGGCATAGAAGGCCAGCACTATACCAACTTGCCAACCAGATCGACCAGATAATAGAGGAGTTGGGTATTTTGAGACACGGAACTAGTAGTTGGAAATACATGTTTTACGTGTCACGAGATTTTGAACGAGACATAAGTTTGGGGAAAGTACAAAGTTGCTTTTGTTTTCATAACAAACAACTGCCTACCAAGTCGATGTTTGGTGGCATTTGCTTATAGAACAATAACGCAATCACAGCAAGTATTATATCTAACTCATACACTATTCCACATTTATTACAGTTGAACATGGTTTAAGTAAAGAATTCAGAGGTCTGATGTGTACAGTAGTGGCATAAAAAACCAGACCGACGGAATAATCAAAGTCCCTGAAATGAGCCACTGCGCATGCCACGCCCACATTCACAAGATAGCGAGTAATCTATTGAAATTGTTGTAGTTTCGACTGCTGACGTAGCCCATTTCGAAAGCCATTAGAAAATAAGCTGGTAAAATTCATGTTCTGGGAATAATAACGTAATTAAGTAGTAAAATATCGCTGCAATCAAAAAGTATCGGGAATAAATTTGAATAAGGGACAAAAAAAAAGTTTCCTTCCCAGGCAGGATTCGAACCACGAAAGTCTTAGTTACCAGTCTATCGTGCTGTCACTGTGAACAAGGCTCTGAAATCAGCTATAAGGGTCGGTCCGGTTTTTTTTGCCACTACTGTACTAAGGTATATGACTCGGTTAAGAGGGAAGTATTATATGATATTCTTATTGAATTTGGTATTCCCAAGAAACTAGTTCGATTAATTAAAATGTGTCTCAGTGAAACATACAGCAGAGTCCGTATTTCAGTTTCTATCTGACGCTTTTCCAATTCACTGCGGGCTAAAGCAGGGAGATGCACTATCACCTTTACTTTTTAACTTCAGAATATGCCATTAGGAAAGTTCAGGATAACAGGCAGGGTTTGGAATTGAATGGGTTACACAAGATGACGTGAATATGTTAGGAGAAAATACACAAACGATTAGGGAAAACACGGAAATTTTACTTGAAGCAAGTAAAGCGATAGGTTTGGAAGTAAATCCCGAAAAGACAAAGTATATGATTATGTCTCGTGATCAGAATATTGTACGAAATGGAAATATAAAAATTGGAGATTTATCCTTCGAAGAGGTGGAAAAATTCAAATATCTTGGAGCAACAGTAACAAATATAAATGACACTCTGGAAGAAATTAAACGCAGAATAAATATGGGAAATGCGTGTTATTATTTGGTTGAGAAGCTCTTATCATCCAGTTTGCTGTCGAAAAACCTGAAAGTTAGAATTTATAAAACAGTTATATTACCGGTTCTTCTGTATGGTTGTGAAACTTGGACTCTCACTCTGAGAGAGGAACATAGGTTAAAGGTGTTTGAGAATAAGGTTCTTAGGAAAATTTTGGGGCTAAGATGAAGTTACAGGAGAATGGAGAAAGTTACACAACACAGAACTGCACGCATTGTATTTGATTCACCTAACATAATTAGAACATTAAATCCAGATGTTTGAGATGGGCAGGGCATGTAGACGTATATATGATCCAGAAATGCATATAGAGTGTTAGTTGGGAGACCGGAGGGAAAAAGACCTTTGGGGAGGCCGAGACGTAGATGGGAGGATAATATTAAAATGGATTTGAGGGAGGTGGGGAGTGATGATAGAGACTGGATTAATCTTGCTCAGGATAGGGACCATGGCGGGCTTATGTGAGGCGGCAATGAACCTTCGGGTTCCTTAAAAGCCATTTGTAAGTAAGTACTTAAATGCAATACTTTGGGCGAATTGGAGAAAAAAGCTTCAATTCTTTGATTCATATAAGATAAAACCTGTATTTATACAAGTAGACTATATATGACTTAAAATGGATTTGAGAAAGGTGGGATATGATGGTAGAGACTGGATTAATCTTGCTCAGGATAGGGACCAATGGCGGGCTTATGTGAGGGCAGTAATGAACCTCCGGGTTCCTTAAAAGCCAGTAAGTAAGTAAGACTATGATTGTATAGCTATTTTAAATATATAAAATTAAGGAAGAAAATACCAGCAATTCCACGAAATAAAGCAAAAGGGAATGAATATAATTATGCATGCACATTTCTAAGAATCACTCAACTCAGATACCTGATCTCTGTTGATTCTTTGTGACTGTTTCCAACTGAATTTGGGATCCAGATTCTTGTAAGCAAGAGCAATTACACGATAACCATTCAGTGTGTAATCCATAAGAAGAGAATCAAAGTTTTCAGGCACTGGAAGAGTCAATAACATCTATTACTAACACATGCACATTTAATACCAAAAAGTTTTAAAGAGTGCATTCAGGGTTTTTAGGTGTTTGCACTACATCAAGAAAATTACTCAAACGTCCTGCAATTTGCTGATTACTGCCACATGAGACAGATATAAATCAAGTAGATCTCACACATTTTCAACAGTTCTGCAACTATTGTGTTGCAAAAACTGAACCAAAGAAAAGGTATACTGGGTGTTCATTTCAAAGTGTGTCATGACGTCACTGTTGTTGGGTCACCGATTTGAAGCGAGTTTCAGTTTATATGTTAGAGAAGTTGCCTATTATTTAAGGCGTTCTTCAATCTGAACTTGAGAACGTGTACGGTATAACTTGAACGTCGTAGCAACAGATGGCGGTCTGTACGGTCTGTGTGCTACCATAACCTCTTTCGAACTGTGTTTTGCGCCGGCAAGTCGTACGCAGGGTATTTGTTATCATCGGTTGCATACGGCAACATTCCACAACACAAATCAAATGCTCCGTGTCCATGTTGACCGTCGAAGTTAATGTCAACAAATACGTAAGTAATCGTCTTAACCCTCTCCCCATATCCCGACAGTACGTATTTCCAAACAGTTCACATTCCTGCCACTACCGGCGTTACCGTACGTATCGGCACGTACTCTTCAGAATGAACGCCGTACTTGCTAGCCAACTTCTCTGCCTCTTAGATTATACACCTGAGCTGCGGAAGTGTAGGAAGATTGAATTCTCTAGGCTCATCAGCTAGCCACATGACGGCATACAGCGAGCCAAGACACATTTTGAACTGAACACCCAGTAGTATATTATCACCTGGAGGTGGTGTGGCATAAAATCCTAAACCTCACAGCAGGTATGAAACATTTCATGTTTAGTTTGGACGAATATCAGTGAGTGAGCAGTCTCTTTCAGTTAATGTTTTTAAGAAGATAAATCAACATGTATAGAAGGTGTAACAGAATAACTATTCCCAATCTTCTGATGTCACAGAGGACATGAAAATTAACGTTTTTTTTTTTCCCCTTAATAAAGTAGTGTCCAGAAATGCTACATATAAAAGGCAGAGCTCATCACTCACATTATGGCTGCATTTATGTTTCAGCAGTTCTTGTTACCATGGAAATAATAATTGAAGTTAGTTTGTTGTATGTCACAACAATCACATTTGGAGTGACACGAATTCTAAACCTCTGGAGAATCTCCACAATCAATGGAGGTTTTCTGTAAATATTTCGGAATGATTATTTTAATTCCTTAAAGTGCATAAAAATAATGTAGGTGAATGGCAAACTCTAGTTAACAGAAATACTAAAAGTTGTTGTTGTTTTCTAATGCCAGGCGTTTGACAATAAAGTCATTTGACCTCTTGCACTCCAATATTTTTCAAAGATATTATCATGGCCAGCCACTGAAGCACAGATTTTGAGGTGTTCCGAATCCATTTCTTGGTTTGAGTTGCACAATGGACAGTTAGGGGACTGATATATTCCAATTCTATGCAGGTGTTTGGCCAAACAATCATGGCCTGTTGCCAATCTAAATGCAGCTACAGACGATTTTCGTGGTAAATCGGGAATTAACTGTGGATTTTGATGCAGAGAGTTCCATTTTTTCCCTTGGGATTGTGTTATCAAATTTTGTTTGTTGAAGTCTAAGTATGTAGATTTAATAAATCTTTTCACGGAGTAATACGTAGATTTAGTAACAGGTCTGTAAGTAGCAGTGCTGCCCTTCTTTGCTAAAGCATCCGCATTCTCGTTTCCCAGGATTCCACAATGGGATGGTATCCATTGGAATACAATTCTTTTATTGAGTGATATTAGTATAGTATAGTATAGTATAGTATAGTATAGTATTTATTAGCTGTCGTTATATTTCTGCATTGTCAAATTACACGTGTGAAATTATAGTGCAAAAATGAAAATTATTCTATTACAACACTAAACATAAAACAAAATGATCACAAATACTCCTTACAGTTTACAATTGAGAGTCAAGATTATCAAAATTAGAATATCTAGATGAAAATTGTAACACACTGAAAATATTGATTTGATTAACAATTTATGAGAATTTCTAATATATTACAGAATAATAATACAATTCAGAGAAAGAAACCTAAAAATATTTGATTTTCTGATTCAAAATATTCTTGTACAGAATAGAATGGGTTTCTAAGAAGCCACGTTTTCACTTTGACTTTGAATATGTCAAGTGACACTTCCTGTGCTTCCTGTGGAAACATGTTGAACATTCTACAGCCCAACATGTTAGGACTACTTTTAACTTTGGATAGTCTGCAAAATGGTATGTCCAGTTTTTCTTTATTCCGAGTATTATACTCATGTTTATCCATCCTACTGGTGAAGCCATAAAGATTTTTTTCTTGATGTAAAGAAGGAGTTCCAGAATATATTCATTAACAACTGTTAAGATGGACTCCTGTATGAACAGTGGTTTATGTGCTTTGCTTGGTTCTTGTGTGATAATTCTTATTGCTTTCTTCTGAATGAGTAGGACTTCAATAAGTTTATTGCACACCAGGATTCCATTTCAATATGCTATGAAAAAAGCAAAATAAACACTTCTTAGGTACTGCCCGGGTATTTTATCTCTAATTCCTCTTAAGAGATACAGGACTCTGGACAGTCTCCGAGAGATGTATTCAATGTGGCAATCCCAGGTTAATTGAGAGAGCATTTTAGTTATTTCTGCTGCTTGAGATGAAGGTGTGTGTTTAGAGACTATTGATAGAATAGCTGCTTTGGAGTCTGACAATATAACTGCATTTTTAAATTTATTGATGTGGCATAGAAGATTCCTGAGACTTTCACTTATTGCAATGATTTCACCATTAAAACTTGTTGTTCCATACCCAAGAGATCTATAAAGTGAGAAGAGACAGCACGTAACACCTGCACTGGCACCTTGTTCTCTAAAATCCTAAAAGTAGTTTCATCATATATCAATATCTGTCCCCGGAAATTGTAAAAAAAAAAAATCTGGTAACCTTAATGTAAATAATTCTCACTGTAAATAAACTGAAAGGTAATGCTCATGTCGAAAGTCACAATAATTTGAAGTAAGACCTTCGCCATGTTTTTTTATTGGTTATTTTACAACACTTCTTCAACTGCTATGGTTATATAGCATCTGAATGAGATGAAGGTGATAGTCCAGGGTCCAATGCTGAAAGTTACCCAGCATTTGCTCTTATTCGGTTGAGGGAAAATAACGAAAAAATCTCAATCAGATAACTTGTCCCAATCAGGATTTGAACCCGAGCCTGCTCATTTCATGGTCAGGCAAGTCTTCGTCATGTTGCTGGTGACATTTCTACACTAGGCATATGAGGAAGCACCTAAGAAAGGGTCATCTCTTCAAGATTTTACTTACAAGTTCAGATAATTAAGGTACAATTTCTGTGTTGGGAAAACTTTCTACCAAAGATGACAAAGTTACTAGCGTCCACAGTAGACCTTAAGCTGTACCTGTCCCCTCAGTAGTGCAAAATGAGTAACGAAACTGGCACTTTATTGGGATGCCAGAAGACGAATGAAGCAAATCTTCAGTGTCTGCCATTAGAAACCAACCAACTTTCTACCAATTTATTTCCTTTTCGATATAGTGCATATACTGGTAATAACCTGACCACTATGAAAATTAGACGCAATATAATTTAAAGAATATGTACAAAAGAAATTGTTGGACTTTACCAAATGACTAAATTCTGATTCTAAACATTTAAATATGCATTAAAATATAGGCCTGCATCGACCTTTACGGACAAAAAACCACATTTTTTTAATTAATGTCTTTCAAACTTTACTGATGGAGAAGACGTGAGAAAAGATCCTTTCTCACAAAATAAAATGCTATTTTTAACACTTTTATGGTAAATAACTATTGTATGTTGCACCACATATGTAAATAGCAGAGTGCTGCATTGGAGTTAAATCGCTTGCTTGAACTCGGTCGAGTGTCGCACCCTCGAGTGAGATACAATCGGTCGTGATACGCTCGTAATAAATAGAAGCACAGTACAAGGTCATCTCACCGACATGTCTTATCTTGTATGGAAGGCGACAGATAAGATACACATATGTTTTGCTCACACGGTAAAAATAAGGCTTTATTTTCTCCGTTTATGACAAACGTTTAATGGAACATACCAAAACAGTAACATGAAGTTATAAATAAAATAGTATGAAAAACTTCGATATACAGTTATTATTGCTAATTAATAATTATTCAATATTTGATTTTACGGCCGGGTAGCTCAGTTGGTAGAGCAGCTGGCTACGGACTGGAAGGTCCAGGGTTCGATCCCGGTGGTGACAGGATTTTTTTCTCGTTGCCAAACTTTCAGAACAGCCCCGAGGTTCACTCAGCCTCCTATAAAATTGAGTACCGGGTCTTTCCCGGGGTAAAAGGCGGTCAGAGCGTGGTGCCGACCACACCGCCTCATTCTAGTGCCGAGGTCATGGAAAGCATGGGGCTCTACCTCCATGCCCCCCAAGTGCCTTTATGGCGTGTTACGGGGATACCTTTACCAATATTTGATTTACCACATATATAATATGATAGGTCCATATATAGTGTTCCGCCTATATACTGCGACAATGTAGAAACATTTTACAAAATATTATTGATATGGCAGTAGATTAATAACAATATTAGTACAGAGATAACGTCAGAGAAAATATAATAGAACGAATAATCATGCTGCACAACTGTTACAGACACAAAGACTGATACACTAATTATTATTATTATTATTATTATTATTATTATTATTATTATTATTACTAGAAAACTTGATACGGTTCTTGCATTATCGTGATTGTGTTCTCCGTTTATAATAATTACATTTACATCCAATAACATCTATCAGATGTGGCAAAAACAAAATCACTCCTGTGTGGGGGAGGAAAAAAAAAAAAAAAAAAAACATTTACCTAGAACATTTATATTACATTTTAAAGCAAGTTTTGTAGTTGTACTATGGAGAGGTTAGTTAAACACTGCAAAATTTTGAAATGATAAACATCTATGATGTTACTACACAGTTCATCACTGTAACAAGAACGAATGTCCAACACTCAGCTTATACCGTTCGAGGATTTATTGCTCGTGACAATTTTACCTATCATGCATGTGCACTACCTATCGGATTATGCTATGAACTACTTGGCACTCGAGCGAAAACGTCCGATGCAGACCTCTGGTAAATAGAGTCAATGGGTAAGGTTCAAAGAATTTAAAGACCGCAAAGTTAAAACAAATCTTACAGATATGATTTTAATGTTGTTAAAGCACTAACAGTTCATATGAAGGCAGTATAGTATGCATTTATATACTACATCCATAATTAAAACAAGAAATACAGCAGATTATAGTGCAAACAAAAGCCGAGACAACAAAACCTATGAAACAGTGGCAAGATTATAACACAAAGGTACAGTTTTATAACCAGGGCTGGGCAGTATTTGAAATACATTTGTATTTTGTAATTTGTAAGGATTTTCGAAAGTATTTTGTATTTAAATACATAAAATTGATGTATTTTGTATTTCAAGTACTCAAAATACTTTCTTCTTCTTCTTGTCCTTCAAGTTTTGGATTTGGATTTGAAGAATGAACTTTTGTCTTATTTGTCTACCCATTTCAAATGTGCTAGCCATACACTTAGTTTTCTTGCCACAACTGATTACCTTAATGCCATAAAGAAATCTCCAACAGCATTAAGAATCCATCTCCCAACACTTGCTAAATGTTCAGCATTATGGAATGCGTCTAGGAGACTCAAATCCTCAAAATTATATCAGATGTCTTGAAAGTTTTCTTGCTCAACTCGATGGAATTCTCTTTATGACTCAGGCTCTCAAAAATTGCAATTCAAACATGATATAAACAGTATATGTGAAAAACTGGGATTGCCAACCTTCAAAGATGTTGAGTTTCAGTACCTTGGAGAATACTGTGCAGTTCTGAAACCCATTGCCGTAGCCCTTGATTTAATGCAAAATGAGAAGACGTGCTGTTACTGCCAACTTTTGTCCACATTAATTTCCCTCAAAATAGATTACATATTCTGTTACCTAGTAATCTTCGCCATCTATTCCAAGTAACTCCAATCCTAATAAGTTCACTTTCATCAAGATTTAAAGCGATGTTTGATCTGATCCCAGAAGCTAATTGAGCTATTTTGGCAGCTTGCTTCTACCCATCATTTAAGATGAGATGGCTACCTGACACTGTCTCACCAAATGATAAGAAGAGGATACAGAATATGTGTCTGAAATCAACTGAGCAGTTCTCTACTACACCTTTGGTCAGTTCAGACGATGAAAACAATTTTTATGTTTTCAACTCAAGTACAACAGACTTTGAAAAGCAAAAAGAAAAGAACTTGTCTACTGAGGAGTATGAGCTCATACAATTCTTCAATGGCAAAGGACAAACCTGTGCACTCTAGAGAATTACCCAACAGTGAAACAAGCTTTTATAAAGTATAATACAAGTTTGTGTTCCTCTGCGCCTGTAGAAAGACTGTTCTGTTTTGCAGGATTTATTCATTTATCAGCAAGGGGATCCTTACGGTATTTGATGAACATTTTAAGAAACTGTTTTTTTAAGGAGCAGTAATTATTCAGATGTAGCATAATTTCATTGCTGACTGGGATAAGGAAGAATGTTCAGTTACAGTGTTCGAGATAAAAATACTTTTAATGTCAATATAATATTTTAGATTTTCAGTAATATTCTTACTTCTTTATATATTGCATCGAGTATTTGAAATACAAATGTATTTTGGTTAATTTTTTTAAAAGTATTTTGTATTTGTAATTCAAATACTATTCTTTGAAGTATTTTGTATTTGTATTTGAAATACGTGGATATCAGTATTTTGCCCAGCCATATTTATAACAAAGTCGATGATTGAAAGAAGAAAAAATTTTTTCAGAATCTTATAAGATACATGCTCAAGATGTCTGAACTGCTTATGCTATTTGCCGCTACAAATAAGCAGACATTAAAGATAAAGATACATCAATGAAAAAAGTTATCTTAATTCCAAAATATTACAAACCTGTTTCCTTTTTACACAGACTCCGGATTTTTTCTGGTGCTCCTTTAGTATACAGAGACATGTAAGGTGCTCCCAGTGTACGAGCTATCACAGACATGCACTGAGCAGCTGAACCAAATGGAAATTGGCGAATTATTCCAATCTGGTATGAAAACTGCAACAATAATAGTTATTTATAGTACTTGTGAGGTAAGTGCATCTTTATTGCGCAAGTGGGAAGATTTAAGTATGAGGCGTCAGCCGAGTGCTTAAATTACACGAGCGCAATAAAGATCACGCCTACCATATGTAATTTTATCCATGACCATAACGAAAAATTATGTTTTATAAAAGAAAATATGTTGAAAATAAGTCTTCATATAATCACATATCATGGCATGGATTTTAGAATCGATACGTGTACTAGGTAGGTCATGATGTAGGAGGCCATGATTAGTGAAGAATGGTATCTAAGGCGTTGGATAAATAACAAATTATACTTACTTACTTACTTAAAATGGCTTTTAAGGAACCCGAAGGTTCATTGCCGCCCTCACATAAGCCCGCCAGCGGTCCCTATCCTGTGCAAGATTAATCCAGCCTCTATCATCATACCCCACCTCCCTCAAATCCATTTTAATATTATCCTCCCATCTAGGTCTCGGCCTCCCTAAAGGTCTTTTTCCTCCGGTCTCCCAACTAACACTCTATATGCATTTCTGGATTCGCCCATACGTGCTACATGCCCTGCCCATCTCAAACGTCTGGATTTAATGTTCCTAATTATGTCAGGTGAAGAATACAATGCGTGCAGTTCTGTGTTGTGTAACTTTCTCCATTCTCCTGTAACTTCATCCCGCTTAGCCCCAAATATTTTCCTTAGCACCTTATTCTCAAACACCCTGAACCTATGTTCCTCTCTCAGAGTGAGAGTCCAAGTTTCACAACCATACAGAAGAACCGGTAATATAACTGTTTTATAAATTCTAACTTTCAGATTTTTGGACAGCAGACTGGATGATAAGAGCTTCTCAACCGAATAATAACACGCATTTCCCATATTTATTCTGCGTTTAATTTCCTCCCGAGTGTCATTTATATTTGTTACTGTAGCTCCAAGATATTTGAATTTTTCCACCTCTTCGAAGGATAAATCTCCAATTTTTATATTTCCATTTCGTTATTCTGGTCAAAATAACAAATTATAATTAATTAAATTTTAATATATATTCTTTCATTTTAAACGTGTATTTTCATCTTTTTGAAGTTTCAGGGATTATTTAGAAGTGTTCACGGGACTAATGTGATTAAAATAATTTCACATTTTACTTCTGTAAACTTAAGAGGAATATTAAAAAGTAATTAATCATCGTGTCTGTTTAGCTCAGTTGGCTAACGCATGTTGTTTTAAAATCCTATAAACCCAACTTCGCAGGTTCAAGTCTCCTCGCATCCCAAAAGGTAAGTTATTACAAACTTAAAAAAAAAAATACATATTAGGCCTATATATGGATGCAATGCACAAATTACGACGTAGTAGATAGAGAAAAGAGAAGGAGATTGAGTGTATGTATATTTAAGAAATGGTAATAAAGAAGTAGAGGTAGTGACATCTAGTAACTAATATATTAACTTCTTGAGTAATAATAGTTGAATGGAAAAGTATACATGTGTGCCCAGGAAAATACTAATGAACTGTGAGATAAAGTTCAAACAGTGAGGTAAAGTCTTTATCTCACTAGTGGAATAAAGTAATGTTGAATAAAAGCCTACTTTACAAACGCAAAAGTATTTAGTAAAGGCATGTTTTTCGTTATGGTCATGGATAAACATTTTTTTTTCTACATATAATTTAATATACATTCATCCAGTATTCTGGAACAGTATCAAAGAAGAATAGGCAATAACATTTTTACTTACATTAGCATCACCTGTTTCAAAATCATTTTCAAATTTCTTTAACTCATGTACCTGAAAATAAGAAGAGAATCTTGTGAAATAAAACATTTTCAATGTAACTGAGGAATATTCAATGCATCTCACTTAGAGTAGAACCCCTTTTTAACGAATCTCTGAGGGATTACTTTTTTTTTCTTAAATAGGGTTTTTCTTAAAAGGAGGTTTACATAAAATGGGAAGGAAAGTCTAAAATAACTAGTACTAACATATGTGTTGTACAGGGTGGGCGAGAAGTCCCTTTACATGTTAAATGTTATCGGTTCTGGACAATTGGCCACAGAAAATTGGTAACTGGGACAATTGGCCACAGAAAATTGGTAATAAGGACAATTCGCCACAAACAATTTGCCACAGATAGACAATTTGCCACAAATAGACAATTTGCCATAGATAGACAATTTGTCACACTGAGGTACAAAGATAAATCCATGACTTCCAGAAGCTCTATAATGTGCGAATGGATATAGAGATTAATAATTGTAAATTCCACTAAGTATTGCTATGTACATGTAAATTTGGCTTCAAAAATGTCCTGCTAGGTTGTGGCCTACAGTTCTCAAGTACCAGATGACGGTGCCTTCTGCCTTGTACCCCGGGTGTTCTTCAACTGTACGTGATATTCGTTTGTCCATGTCGATGTACTTCCGCTTCTTTTTGGTAGGAGAATGACCACCTTCCAATCTCTCTATGCATCTGTTCACTTCTTCCACTTCCAACTGCAGTTGCTCCAGCACGTGATACAAGGAAGGATGCGCTTTATATATTAATTTGTCAGAGCCTCTTTCTGATTTTGTGAAGCGAATTTCTTCCGCCATAGTTCCGAATTAGTTTACAGCTTCTGGATTTGTCTTGTGTTACCATAGAAATATATTCTAAATTGTTGCGAATTTGAGTATTGCCTTGACTTTTAATGTGTGGCTAATTGTCTTTGATACGAATTTCAATTATGTGGCGAATTGTCTTTGATACCAATTTCAATTATGTGGCGAGTTGCCTCTGTGGCCAATTTTCTGTGGCGAGTTGTCCTCAACCCAAATGTTATGTTTCATTTAACGATGCTCACAACTGCAGAGGTTATATCAGCGTCGCCGGATGTACCAGAATTTTGTCCCGCAGGAGTTCTTTTACATGCCAGTAAATCTACTGACATGAGCCTGTCGCATTTAATAAGCACACTTAAATGCCATCGACCTGGCCCAGGATTGAACCCGCAAGACATGGTCCATGTATATAATGCCTGAAAATAGCTATTGATCCTTTGTGTGTTTGTTTTAAAATAATGTGTTTAATCTGTAACTACAGTCAGTGTATTGTTATTAGTATCTCTTTAATGTGTAATTTTAAGTCAATTTTTCTACTATTCCTTTACTGTTTACATTTGTTTTTAAATCTTTTGTATTGCCCCTACTATTATTACTATTCAAGAATTTCATTAGTTATAAGTCATTACTTGTACTATTATTTCAGTTATTGTACTTGCTCCTGAATCACGTATGTAACTTGTAATCCGTAAATCATTGCTTGTAATATCCTTTTATTACTCTTAACTGTTCCATTGTTCATGAATTAAGTATTAATTTGAAAGTTAAAGTCAAACTTTGTTATATTAATGTATTATTGATTATCTTTTTAAGGTCGTGTATTTACTCTGAAACGGTTAGACATTCTTGTATATCTTTGAATTGATTATTCCTCAAACATCTCATTAATCTTTAATAGGATCCATTCTTTCATTAAGGTGCATTCTTCTACACAATTCATGTGAATTGTAACCTTGACCACAATTTTGTTTATTGGTTATAAAATATGTATTTTAATGCCAACTATAACCCTAATATACCTCAGGGTGAAATAGGGTTTATTAAATTGGATAATACAAAAAAACTGCAACCTTGGGCATAGAATGCCAGCGCTATACCAACTCGCCAACCACGTCGACCTTTACATGTTATTAGCATAGTACAGTTAGATATTTAGATAAGCATTGTTATGAATACAAAAAACATGTGTATATTTAATTTTATGAATAACATTGTGCAGAAGTTCATTAATCAACAACATCTGTGTGCTTTCCTCCATGTTCAATGCAAAGATTGATGCATCGTCATGTTCTTGTGTTATCTGCTGCAGCATAACAGGGATGGAATGCTAAGTGAACTCCGTCTTTCAGTTGATCGTTGTTTACGAACCTCTTCTTTCATTACGTCCCAGAGTGCATTGCCCGGTGTGATGAGATCCGGACTTCATGGAGGCCATGGCAATAGTGCAGGAAGGTCTCGTAATCCACGTCCAATGCAGTGGTTTGGAAACAGTTCATTCAGTCGTGTGTGGACACTCACAGCAAAATGTTTTCTTCTCTCATGCAAATAACGTTGATCGTGATGGCGGCAGTTTTCCAAAATGCACAGCGAAGTCCCTCAAAATGTCTGTCATTGTCTTCTTTGTGTTCTGACGTTCGTGAACCCACACAGAAGCCACCAAACCCTCTTCAACACTGAAAACACTTGTATCCACCATGGTTTAACTCTCTCGACTAAATGGAGTGGATCACATTTTTCCTTCTCCCACTACCAAAGTGAAGTGACATGCGCAGGTCTCAGTTTATGCCAGGAAATGCGTATCTCAATAATGTGTAATAATATTGTGACAGCTGCAATAATCCGATTAATAATAAATAAACGCTGGTATGGGGAATCTGCATGCTGAAGGGCAGAGGGGGTGTATTACGTCAACGCGACGAGGGGAGGGTGCGCGCGCAACTGCTGCGTGCGGAGTGAAGGGGGACGGACCCTCCCGACTCTTCCAGAAGTCCGTCGAAGTGGAATATCCAGATAATTCGAGAGAGCTATCTCTCAACAAAATTTCTCGCAACTATGATTTTGCTATAAAAGAAGAAACAAACTAGTTTTTCAGTTTATTCAGCCATTCAGTGAGTAAGCCAGAGCAAAATAAAGAGTTCGAATCTGCTCAACAATCCGAAGGCCTGAGTTCGAGTGTGGACCGCAGTTGGAGGGACCTGAGTTCACAGTGGACCTGCAGTTGGAGGGACCTGAGTTCGAGTACAGTGGACTGTCTCTGAAGGTCTGTGGTTCGAGATACCAGAACTGAATGACTCAGCTAGAAGAACTGTGAACTGAGAACTGACAGTTCTGATTTGTAAATATTAGTTAAGATTAACAGTTCACTGTTGTTGTAATAGTCCTAGTGAATTGTCATTGTCGTCGTCTGTGGAGTGCACTAACGAATACTGTGTTACGTGTGTGGAGAGCAAATCCCATTGTTGCCGAGAGCGTTTAATGTGAATTGTAGAAAGGAATTATTATTGTTGAGTTGAAATAAATTTACAATATTAATAATAAATAAAGAGTGAATCTGCTCAATAGTAGTAACTTTAATAATATTAATAATAAATAAAGATTGAATCTGCTCAACAATAGTACCAGTAACATTGAAAACAATAATAATATTAATAATAATTAAAGATTGAATCAGTTCAACAGTAGTACCGATAACATTAATTGACAACAATAATAATATTAATAATAAATAAAGATTGAATCTGCTCAACAATTGACAATACTAATAACATGTAAAAGGACTTCTCGCCCAGCCTGTATAGCAAACATTATAATCATTTAATTAGGCCTAGGTCTACAATTATTATTTACAATACATTTCATTGTAATATTTTCTAACTCTTCAAATGGTGAGGCACGAATGTTTTTCCTTTTGGTTGAACCTGAACCACTGAAACTAGACAATGAAATTTTTTTTTTCGCTCTACATTATTCCCCATAATGAAGTAGTTGGCTAATCATGCTTTTTTTTTTTTTTTGCTATATGTGATAGTGTTATTTAAGGATTAGCCTCGACATTATTTTCACTTTCTGTCTAATAGTTAATTTCTTTCGTTTAGTCGCTTGTAATGGTGCATAAACAAACATACACTAACAAAAAAACTTAGAAACAGGATTCACACAACTCACTACAACAAAGCAAGCAAAGCAACCTGTTTGTAAAAGCAATGCAAAAGAAGACCACAAAGAATAATAAAGAATAGTGTGCCACGTGGTGCCGCATTATTATCAATTGAAATAAGCTATCGAATATGCCAGTACTATTGATTATTTATTGAAAGTCGAATCGATATTTCGGGTTTCATTACCACAAAGTCCACTTGAAAAGTATTCCTTAAAAGCAGGAATTAATCACATTGTTCTCATGGTAATTGGCTGGTACTTAACAGATTATTCCTTAAAAAGAGAACGTTAAAATAGGGTTTTTACTGTATTTTATCAAAATAATTCCACCAATGGCATATCAGAAAATTTCGACCTCTCTCCAATAGTTATCTCTCGAGGTCCTTTGACTCAATTACGAAAAACATATTCAAGTTTCCTCTTTCTTACATCACACAGACTAATATCTATATATATAATTTGAACTGGTAATGGAAATAATGGGAAAACTGCTGAACAGATTTTAATAAATGACCCCTCATTTTGAAGCTTGGAACTCAAAGTTTTTCAGAAAAATAGTAGTTTTCAGTGAAATGTCAATTTTTCAACATAATTTTCCTATTTTCCAAAATCCATCTATCGTCAGTTTTGAGAACTAGCTAATTGCATTTCAGAATAAAACAAAACACACACTACAGTAAACAATATTACACAAAGGCCATGATGTGCAAGAATGCTGACATATTTAGAGCTGAAATTAAATTGGTTATTAAAAACTTAACTTACTAAAAATAATTTACAGGTTCGATTCTGTGGTGTGTAATTTTCTGGTACAGCTGTGTATTGGATATTAAAAATTACAAAACTTGAGGTGGTTTGATGAAATTATTATCATTAGAAATGAAATCTTATTGTAGTTAATGCCATGATGTGACTATTTTTCATTAATTATACATATTAATGCTATTGATGATAAAAGTGAAACGTTTTGGGGTTATATAATAGATGGAGAATAACTTAAATTAGATTTTGATTTCTATATTTTACTGAGTGGCAAAATATATAGCATATCTAAAAACTTACGGATAATAATATTATTAAAAATCAAATATTTTTATAGTTATTAATCAAGTAGGGTTGGGTCTTTTTCATATATTTAATGGTGGTGTGGTGTAGATATTTATATGCGTGGTTCTCTTCAATATTGACTCAGAGAGAGTATCTTTCATTATTAAAACAAATAACTTCAGAATGTCTGGTTTCTTCATTGAAAATAAATCTGAAAAATGTTTATTTGAACGTCTAATGAACTTAGTTTGCAGCATTTGCTGCACAAGCCACTAATCAATTTTAGAATTACTGATAAATTAAAAATGTGTTGTAAATTTGGGAATTTAGGGACCATGGATACTTACGCCAAGTTCTCTTGTTCTCGGCATCACCACAGTTGGACACAGCATATCAAATCGATTTGTATCCTGCCCAGGTTCTTCCAGCTCCTGTGTACATAAATGTTACTGCTTCAAACAACAGAAAGACGTTCTGTGTTTTTAGTATAACTAGTTGCAATAATTATGAAGGCAGAAGAACAAGAAAAAATAATATAATCTTTATGTACAGGATGATTCGTGATTGATGCGCACAACTTGTTTCATAGAGTATTTTCTTTCTAATTGCTTTTATGAGAGATTTGGAGATTGAAAACTTATCTACATATTTAAATTACCCATTCTGTGGCTTCAAACATCTTCATGTCCAGTGGGTCGCCAATCATTTCTCCATTGATACGTGTAAGGGAATGGCATGTGGCCATGCCAGCTATGAAAGGTGACGTCACAGGCAATACTGATGGATCTTGAAGAGGTTGAGGACTGAATTTTGAATTCTGTGTTGGCAGCACTCCCCACAGGTCCAATCCTTCTTCGGTCAACGTTCCTGTCTGCACATATATTTTACTTAAGTATATTACAGTGCATCAAAGAATGAATGTCGCCCAGTGGCGGCTTCTCAAGGGGGTTGCAGGTTTGTACACCCCCCAGTAATGTTCCTAATCTCCCGGCTTTGTTACTATTAAAAATATAATATTATTTTACAATTGTCATTCATGACTATCTGCAGCTGGCATCTTGTTTTGTACGTCTGCAGGAGCCTCCAAGCCTCTTGGTTTGCAAAGATGTTGAAAACCTAGGGAAGATAGTTTATAGAGATGTTCGGCTAGTGCGGGGACAGGGGGGTTAGAGGCGTGGTCTACTGCTTTCCTCATTGAGAAGGGTTTGTCGCACTCCCTGACATGGACACCAACGTCAGTGCAGAAGAAACTAAATTCACTGGGAAAGTATCTGTTTCAACTAGACATTAGTTCGAAGTAATGAGCATGAAAAATGTATTCATTCGGCTTGTGCAACGAACAGTCGCATATTTCGCATATTACTTTCTCAATCTACATGCACACAAACGGCACAATACATAAAGGAGCTTGTATTTTGCTTTAAAGTTCTAAGAGTTGTCATTCTGACAATAAGTGCTGCTATCTCCCGACAGCCTACAAAAGCTGCATTTGAATTTTATGAACGAAAACGTTGCACTTGGTACTTGGTAGCATTCTGATGACGATTCTGTGCTCAAATGTTTTTCATGAGGGTAAATCGCAATATAGAGAGCTCCATCCACGACCCCTTCCACTTTTGGACTTTCTGTATAAATAGGTATGCTTGTATTTAGTCATTTTACTTATTAATTGCATATAAATTAGCTTTGTATGTATACGCCCTCAGGTATAGGCCTACACGGTTTTAACTTTAAAGTAAAGTATGTTTAACTCCTCTCCGATATCCATTGTACACCACCATATTTTCAAACCACAAGCCGCCACTGATGTCGCCTAAATACCAGGTGGAAGGAAGAACAAAATGAACATACAGCACATAACGAGAATAACATATTTGCGTTAAATATTAATTATATCAGTGCAGAGAAAATACATTTAATACATAAAACCTCCAATATAATCATTTAATGTAACTCCTGTGCCAACAAAGTTGAGGTTCCATTTCAAAGCTGCCCTCAGGATTAATCGAAGTTTATTAAATTCTGACAGGTAATTAATACTTCTAACAATTAGGGAAAACACGGGAATTTTACTTGAAGCAAGTAAAGCGATAGGTTTGGTATTAAATTACGAAAAGACAAAGTATATGATTATGTCTCGTGACCAGAATATTCTATGATATGGAAACATAAAAATTGGAGATTTTATCCTTCGAAGAGGTGAAAAAATTCAAATATCTTGGAGCAACAGTAACAATTATAAATGACACTTGGGAGGAAATTAAATGCAGAATAAATATGGGAAATGAGTGTTATTATTCGATTGAGAAGCTTTTGTCATCTAGTCTGCTGTCAAAAAATCTGAAAGTTAGAATTTATTAAACAGTTACATTACTGGTTGTTCTGTATGGTTGTGAAACTTGGACTCTCACCTTGAGAGAGGAACAGAGATTAAGAATGTTTGAGAATAAGGTTCTTAGGAAAATATTTGGGGCTAAGAGGGATGAAGTTACAGGAGAATGGAGAAAGTTACACAACGCAGAACTGCACGCATTGTATTCTTCACCTGACATAAATAGGAACATTAAATCTAGATGTTTGAGATGGGGAGGGCATGTAGCACGTATGGGCGAATCCAGAAATGCATATAAAGTGTTAGTTGGGAGACCAGAGGGAAAAAGACCTTTAGGAAGGCCGAGACGTAAATGGGAGGATAATATTAAAATGGATTTGAGGGAGATGGGATATGATGATAGAGACTGGATTAATCTTGCACAGGATAGGGACTGATGGTGGGCTTATGTGAGGACAGCAATGAACTTGCGGGTTCCTTAAAAACCATTATGTAAGTAAGTAATTAATAATTCTACATTTAACGTCTATCTTCAACCACAGAGAGCATTTAGAGGCGACGAGATGATACCAAAACAATGGTAGAACGAAAGTTCAAAAGAAAATCTGTCTCACAGATGTTTCATTAAATAAATTCTGAAAATCTACAGATAATAATGTTTTATTCTCCAGTAATAAACACGAAGAATTTTAATCCCTATTATAGTCATATTATAACAATATTTTATAAATGTCTCTACAATATGTACCCAGATACAGCAGTGAAAAAGTACCACCTACTTCATACTATTGAAGCAAGTAGCATACTGAATATCTATACACCCTATAAGTGGATAATGTATAATGAACAAGTAACATAGCCCTATAATATTTAAGGGAGCAGCACACAATGAATCACTACAACAGCGTAGCAATCACAATAACATGGCCTGCAGTTCCAGAAAGTATGACGACATCGCCAGTGTTTTATCTAGACCACGTGAAATAACAATAACAAACTCTGAAATAACAGGCATGACCCATGCACCAATGATTACAGTCTCCAGTGTATCCCTTGACAATCATTTACAGAGGTGGTACATGCACATCTGCGGTGATCTAGTGTTATAATTATTCAAAACAACTGCGGGAATTAACGTAATTATGTTTGTGTAACCTATCGCGTAATTATTACACATCTGTGCACTCCAAACAAGGATTACACGTGAACAGTGAGTAAATGAACACATTTTTAACATAAAAGCAAGATAGGAATTTTAATGTACAGGATTACTAATCTGTTATTACACAACAAATAATATATATTAACCATTATCAATATCATCATCATCACTATATTAATAAATAGTGGAAAATAGCAAAAATGAAATATTTACTAAAAAAAAAGGGACCTTTCACACTGTACTGCAATCCAATTTGTACTATAAATGACAATAACCAAATTTTTTATTCCATGGACAGTGGCGTAATTAGAGGCTTGAGGTCCCTAGAAAAGTTTTAAAATGGGCCCCCCACAATTTTTGAGTTAAAAAAAATAACACACTTATATGTCTTATAATGTTTGAATAATATCTTTACCATGCATATTATAAATAACTCTAAATCAGGGATGTCAAAATGCCTACACTGCGTGCTCTCAAGAACCCACAAAAGAGCGATGACTGTACTTTATTTAGCTGATAAGTGAACCTTGTTGGATTTATATTGCTTGTAGTATGAGCACGTAATTCAGGCGTTTCGACATCCCTGCTCTAAATATAACTTTATTTATATACAAAATAGTTATATAGAATTTATTTCTAATCAAATTTCATTAATGTGCGTATAACAATGAAAGTCGTTTCTTCTTGCTTTGACCTCGGCATAGTTATAGTTACCTATCTAGTACTTCTTCGAATTCCAGCTTCCTAGTCGACTGAAGATTCATGAATATTTTATTGCTTCATTTATTTTCTTCCAGCTATCCAAATGCTATGAAGTTTTTTTGGAGTCTATCCAAAAAAAAATGCAGCTTGATTCACAGATTGCCTTCTTAATAACATAAGCAAGTACTTTCAATGTTGTCCTGATTTTGAATTTGTATAACAACACTTTCCTGAAAAACTTCTTTCGTTAATTCTATTGTCTTTACAAAAGAAGTCGTTAGGCTTATAGTGTTCATAGTGTCCACTTTCTATAACAAATCTTTTTACGTGATCGTTTGCTTCTTTGAAATTCGTTCTTTCAAGTCAGAAATCTTAGAGTCAGTTTATTACTTATAAATTCATTCCTACACGGAAATAAATACTAATTCATTGTTACAGAGAAATAAATACCGTGTATTTAATATTTAATGCTAAGAATGCCCTTGTAATAAATAAAAACATAATAATAATAATAATAATAATAATAATAATAATAAAAGGTCCCTATCACCACAGCATGGTGCGTCCTTATGTTGTGGATCGAGGAGACGGCCTCCAGATATGGAGGGTAGCTGTGAATATATTGAATAAGCAGTCGTGGACAGCCACTGAGGGGGTGGTCCTCCAGCTTGGGGTTGGGTGAAGGGCTAACAACCCATCACCGTAAAAAACAGCTTGTTACGAAACTTTCAAATAAGCCTCGGAATGAGACTGATTCTCTGGTACGACCACAGCAAAGGAATAAGGTTTTGAGATTTGGTACTTGGAATTATCATCCAGTCTGCTGTCAAAAAATTTGAAAGTTAGAATTTATAAAACAGTTACATCACTGGTTGTTCTTTATGGTTGTGAAACTTGGACTTTTACTTTGAGAGAGGAACATAGGTTAAGGGTGTTTGAGAATAGGGTGCTTAGAAAAATATTTGGGGCTAAGAGGGATGAAGTTACAGGAAATGGAAAAGTTACACAACACAGAACTGCAAGCATTGTATTCTTCACCTGGCATAATTAGGAACATTAAATCCAGACGTTTGAGATGGGCAGGGCATGTAGCACGTATGGGCGAATCCAGAAATGCATATAGAGTGTTAGTTGGGAGGCCGGAGGGAAAAAGACCTTTGGGGAGACCGAGACGTAGATGGGAAGACAATATTAAAATGGATTTGAGGGAGGTGGGATATGATGATAGAGACTGGATTAATCTTGCTCAGGATAGGGACCAATGGCGGGCTTATGTTAGGGCGGCAAAGAACCTCCAGGTTCCTTAAGAGCCAGTAAGTATGTAATAGGTATAAAAATGGTGGACTTACACATTACCTGCAAGGTAGTACAGTATTCTAATAAATCTCGTTCTTAAAAACAATTCATCTGAAACCTATATTGCACTGGCACTTTTGCTATAAAATTGTCAGAAAGATGCTAATACAAACATATGACAATCACTATTTTATTAGGACACAATTTTGTACTATAAAATTGTCAGAAAGATGTAAATAGAAGGATACCACAATTACTATCTTATTTCGTAAATCTTGAAACCTTGTACTGTGAAATCTGCTATAAAAATCGTATTGGGAAATTTTGGGAACCAAATGTATTGGGAAGTAAGGATAGTGGGAGAAAATGCTTTGGAAAATTAGGTTTAGGAAACAAGTGTATTGGGAAATATAGTTATTTGGAAAACATTTTTTGGGAAGAAGTATGGGGTAATCATTTGTAAAACTATAAGAATTTATTAACTGCTTTAAAAAATTAAAAATTAACAAACCTTATCAAAGCAGACGAGTTTCACTTTTCCACTGACATTGATTCGTGGTGGAGAAATGCAGAAAATTCCTTGCTTCTTGAGTCTGTTTTGCGAGTACACTGTGCCAGCAGTCATAGCGGCCGGTAGTGCAGGAGGTACCACAATTGTTATAATATCCAAAGTTCGCAGAAGAATAGTTTCAACAGAAGCCTGAAATCCCAAAGTTATAATTACTCAGCTGTGATGGTTTCCATGGTCAAATGTTCACACATGTGACTCCACCATAACATAAACAAGACAGATATGCAAGGTCCTAGATCAGCCAGGATCCTCCGAGTTTTATATCTAACATTTTCTTGTATTTAAGCAATATTTTTTGTATACAGCTGTGTTAGTTTTGAGAAATAATGTAGCAAAATTAGACAAAACAATGTAACTGCATAACCTAATATTTCACCACATTCTGTTGTTGTTGTTTACTAATGTTCTTGGCTTTTTGATGCCCTCCATTTGCCATCTTGCATCCCGTAATATTCCCTAGCTTAGAATATTCATCTGCATCAATTTTTGTGATGGCTTTACACTTGAGGGGATGGTCCTTATTCATTACTTTTTCATCACATTCTTATGTTAGTAATTTACAGTAAAATTTCATCTATACGTTTTTATGGGGGTCTGAAGAAGAAAATGTATAACTGAGAAAAATATATAAGTAACTGAAATGACATTTAATAATAATAACATGTGAAACAGCTTTGAAGACTATATGGAGAGAACAAGTTAAGTCAATTTAGTAAAATTTTCACAAGAGAAATGTATAACTTCACAGTTAAGTCATCTTTGAGTCTACAATACAATATACTTATATTTATAGCACATAGCCTGTAATTTAATACTGATGAAGCCTATTATAATTGTATTGTTTAATGGCTAATAAAGATTATGATTATGAATGTAAGATTATTTGTAGGAAATCTTGACTGCTTAGACTGATGTAAGTATTACATTTCAAACTCCAATCCAGAAAATTTTACGACATTGACTTATCTTATTCTTCTAGACTAGACGCCAGTTGGGAAGGCGGTCGGCTGCTAGCGTTTGCGTCGAGAGAGACAGATAGTGAGAGAAAGGCAATGTACAGCATTGCCACATTGTACTTCACGCCTGCGCGCAATACAAGTAGCTGAGGAGAGAATTTCAATTTTAAAAAGACAATAATGACCTTAGCCGTTGATTACTGCAAGCATGACAAACCTTTTATCAGAACATTATCAAATCTTACATTCTATTAATAATGCTTATACCAAGTTTTAAGATTTTTATGTGCGGTATTATATTATTATTATTAGTATTATTATTATTATTATTATTATTATTATTATTATTATTATTATTATTATTATTATTATGTTATTGCACAGTTTTAATTCGAAATGTATATGATGTATTACTAGAAAAAATGATACACTATTTAAGTAAAATTGTATTTAGGTCTATTTCTAGGAGCAAATTATTTTAGCTAGTTAAATATCCTAAAACAATAAGTACGAGTACCATGTTATATTGTCACATTTCGGTCACATTTAATATAAATTAGGATTTAATGAATATTCAGTACCTGGTTTTAATCGAAGTCGCTGATTCTCTCATCAGTCCCGTCAGATTCTTCAGAGTCGGATTCTCGAAGGTACATATCTAACTGTACGTTGCAGCACACTTTTATTAAAATCATCTAATTCAGAGGATGTTTTTTCACGACGAGGATATTTTCCAGAAGAACGAAACCGTGGCAGTTCCGCTTACATTAAAAGATTTGTTTCCTTCACTAACAATTTTTTGCACGGTTCACAAACCCACACCACATGCTTCTGCAGTCGTCCCTGCATGTTGGCAACGTTGCGGCCAGCACCATGATGCCCAGCAGAGTTCTGCTCGTTAATGTTTTTAAAATAATTATATACCTTAAACACTATTTCCCACGCCTGCCTGTGCAGTACTTGTCTTTTTATAGTATCTCCTTCCATTTATTTATCTTACACATACACAGTATATGTTAGTTTTACTTATTCGATGTTTTAAAACACTCACATGTGAACAAAGTAAGTCGAGAAGCACTTGTTACTGACTGATTCTGATTGGTTCTCTGTTCAAGCTTGTGACATCACATGCCATACAGGCTACGACGCATCTAGTAGCCGCCCGCCTTCCGAATTGCCGTCTAGTCTAGTGTCATCTTCATTTATTTCTATTATTTTACAAAAAAAAAAATTAGTTATTTTTTACTGCTTGCTCCTAAGGAATAAACCATGCCCCCAAATTGTGATAATTATTCCATAATTTGTTCAGTTGCATCATGGTGTGTCACAAAATTTTTCAACAGTAATCTCACTAGACGTTTTGATTTATCTAGAGAAAATCAAAACTCGAGTGGGATTTAATTGACTATTACACGATTAGAAGAAAGTATATAAAGATTAGAAGTAACAAAGTACTCCAATACAATAAAATATTAATTGACTTACGAAAATACAACTGTCTTCAAATGTTTTTTATACATCTCAACATTACAAATATTACGCTAGATGCATGCTAGATGGCAGTAGTGAACAATGCCTTCTCGTAGAGATCTATACACGATGGCAATGTTACTAGTCAAGAAGGCTTTGTTGATTCAGTTTCATTTTTATTAAGACAGTTTCATTCCACTTCAATTATCCGAATCCCAGTAATCAACGTCACTTGACAGATGATTTTCAATAAATCTTAATATTAAACAATCTCTGATACGTGACTATCCATAATATCATATAGCAGAAGCTATAACATAACCTAACTAATATCACAAGTGTTAGAAAAGTTTTAATTAACGACGATGACATAAAAAATAAACATGAATAATTTTAAAAGGAATAATTATTGAATGTACAATTTTCAAATTTGAATGTGGTTGGTGGTTCAATTGATGTTAATAGAAGTGGAACTCGTTGATTTAGGCCTGGTGTATTCAACTTATTCATAATTTCCGAATGAATAATTTTAAAAGGAATAATTATTGAATGTAAATTTTCAAATTTGAATGTGAATTGATGTTATATTGGCGTGTGCGTAATAGAAGTGGAACTCGTTGATTTAGGCCTACATGGTGTATGCAACTTATTCAAGATTTACGAATAGTGCTCTTCATTTATTTGTAAATCGGATTTCAGAAGATGCATAGGTATGATCAGTGATTTTTATTAATTCTTGTTCTTGAATGCCAATGCGAGTCATATTTGAAACTGCTGTGCATCGACTGGAGTGGTTTGTAATTATATATATTATTTTTTTTGACGTCCAGACCAGCGCAGTTTCAAATGTTGGCAAACAAAGAAACAAATGCTAGGGACGCAATAAAATTAAACAAATGCTAGGGACGAGATAAAAGTAAACAAATGCTAGCGACGCAATAAAATTAAACAAATGCTTAAACAAATGGGACGCAATAAAATTAAACAAATGCTAGGGACGATAAAATTAAACAAATGCTAGGGACCAATAAAATTGATTGATTGTTGAAATACGTCCTTCGTACCGTTTTATTGGTCAAAAGTAGTATGACGTAGTAAGAGTGTAATAGTCATGTTAAAAGACACAAGATCAGTGGAGGAAAGCATGGACAGCTTCGAATTTCCATGAATTTCAAAGTGGGCTGCATCTTAACACTGAATGAGTACTGTATTTTCGTGTTCCTACATTTTCACGGGAAACCTATTTTCGAACAAAATTGATTTAGAACATGTAAATGATGTTTCGTATCTCTTAGAGATTTAAATACAGTAGTATAAGAGTAAAAACATATAAACGAAAAATGTATAACCGAAATAAATTAACACAGGAAGTACAGGAATTTTTCCAGGAGTTCGGAAAAAAAACATAAATATTAATTGAAAAATGAGTTCTATTCAGTCAATATGTTAAGTATTGACTGAATAGAACTTATTTTTCAATTAACATTGAACTTAACGGAACCAATATGCCTTTGAAAAAACATAAATAAGTGTGAAACATATAACTATCATTGGCTTAAGTCGCTATGATCTTGAGAGATTTAGAGCCACAACCAAGATTGTTACTAGATTTGAAAATGTTGGTTTTGAAGAATAGCATTAGCTAGTCAGAGTTTAAGAATTTAAATCCAAAATATAATACCCCAATTAATTTCCTTGAAATATTATATGCTTACATGTCGATGCAGGTACAGATGAATACAGTACGCCATACCCACTGCTGCTGTGAAGAACAGGAAGATGATGAAACGGACGGAGTCTTGGTAAAATTTAAATCCTGACATTGGCTTTGGGAATAGAATAGAACGAACCAATTCCCCTTTTGCTGTTGCAAATCCTGTTCGCACAACAACAGCAGTTACCTAAATGGGAAAAGATAGAAAATAAAATTTATCAGGCTTTTCCACTTCTAAACATTGAAGTTCAACAAGCATGGTATAGAAAATAAAATTTATCAGGCTTTTCCACTTCTAAACATTGAAGTTCAACAAGCATGGTATAGTCTGACAAAACCGAATTTTACATATAAAAATGAAATGGTGACTACAAAAGAAAGAGATAACTTCAGCAGGTTTTAGAACCAGAATTGTTTAAGATATCGAAAATCACCTTACACGGTTTTTGAAATACATTCCTAAAGTTTCCTTCACTAGCTTACAAATGTTCGGTATATATAATACATCATGCAACACATGATATATCTCAAGGTGGTAGTCGAACTCTTGCCAAATGCGTAGTAATATCTCCTTCAACACTTTCAACAGCTGCTCTGATGCGATTTTTCATGTCATCTAGATTAGTAGGAAGAGAAGGAATGATAACCCAGTATTTCACATATCCCCATAAAACTTTATCATTTTCAACATATAAAAACTTAATCAACTCAAGATGTAATATCATAGCATTTAAACGAAATTTCAAATAATAAAAGATGAGACTGTCTCAATGTGCAACAAAACATAATTTCTGAGTATTCAAGAAAATGTGCAGTTGCATCCTTTTGATTACTCTAGAACATGACTGTTTGCCAAAACACTTTAACAAAATTGGAATTATTTCTTCACCACTTTGTCCCACTGTACAGGTTTCAGGAAAAATGGATCAGAATCATCGTCAGTGATGTCCAGCTCTTTCCTCTAAACCCAATGTGTGTGAGAAATATTGGACAACAAGATATTTACTTATTTTCTCACTTACTGACCTACCGGTACTTATTTATTTTATTTATTTAATCTGGTGGAGTTAAGGTCATCAGGCTTTCTCTACCACACCACCAGAATACAAATATGTATATACAGTAAAATACCTCGTAACCGGCACCCAAATAACCAGCAATACCAAAACAACGGCACTTTTCTGCTGGGTCCAAAAAAAAAATGTTTAAATCTGCCACAGTCTAGAATGTTAGTTTTGCCACATTAGGAAGTTCGCACGAACTTTCATTTTTAGTGAATATTCGAACCTAAAATTAGTGTATTATTTGTGTTGTGTGATGTGTTTTAATAAGGAAAATCCACACAGTTTTTATGTTTATTTAATTATGTTCGGGCCATCAGTGTTGCCACATTCGGAAGTTCACACGAACTTTTGTTTTCAGTAAATATTCAAACCTAAAATTAGTGTATTATTTATTTGTGTTGTGTGATGTGTTTTAATAAGGAAAATCCACACAGCTTTTATGTTTATTTAATTATGTTCGGGCCATCAGTGTTGCCACATTCGGAAGTTCACACGAACTTTTGTTTTCAGTTTTCAAACCTAAAATTAGTAATTTATTTGTGTTGTGTGATTCAAACCACAGCTTTTATGTTTATTTAATTATGTTCGGGCCATCAGTGTTGCCACATTCGGAAGTTCACACGAACTTTTGTTTTCAGTAAATATTCAAACCTAAAATTAGTGTATTATTTATTTGTGTTGTGTGATGTGTTTTAATAAGGAAAATCCACACAGCTTTTATGTTTATTTAATTATGTTCGGGCCATCAGTGTTGCCACATTCGGAAGTTCACACGAACTTTTGTTTTCAGTAAATATTCAAACCTAAAATTAGTGTATTATTTATTTGTGTTTTGTGATGTGTTTTAATAAGGAAAATCCATACAGTTTTTGTGTTTATTCAGTTATGAGCAAGTTTAGTGATAGAGAAATAAGCTTCACATGGCTGCAGTTTCAACATTTGGCACCATGAAATACGAACTTTTTTTGTATATACCGGTATTTATTCAATTATCTGACAAATTCTCGTATCCGGAACTAGCCTGGTCCCTTTGGTGCCAGATAAGAGGGATTCTACTGTACAAAAAAACAAATACAGAGAGAAGTAATTAAGAAATCAATATAATCTTCTTAATGTATTCAGCTGTTTGCTGACAACATAAAATCCACTATAGTCCACTGTATTCTATTCAGTTGTTGTTTTTCACGAGAAATGAGGGATATTTTGATCGGTGTTCAAAGTAATTAAGAAACAGAAATAAAATTGCAAATATAAACACAAAAAACACAAACGCAAAAAAAATTAGAGTAAAAAAATACAAGTAGAAAGATAAGATCACACTGCTCACAAAAAGTACTAATACAATACCACTAACTGCTTAATATATTAGTGATTAAAGAAAATGACTAAATATCTAAAAATAATTAACTGATTGTACAAATAGCAAGAGAAATAAAATAGTGACAATTTCGAAACATTTTCAGCAAGTTAGAATATTCAGTTTACTGCACTGCACTCTACGCAGTAAGAAAATGCTTAATAAGTTTGTTTCTTAATACTGTTAAATTCTGACGGTCTCTGATGTCACTGGGCACGATATTCCACAAGCTCAATAGCACTTAATGGTTTTGTTTTAACAACTACACGGAATAATTATATTCAATACACCTTCCCGTATTCTATGCAACAGCAATGAAGAAATGTATATGGAACATCTTAAAAGATGTGCAGCTGTGGAGAAAGAAGATATCTTGTTGCAAAAGTAATCGAGTGCAAGAAGGCTAATGGCTTCGTTGCCAGACGTCTAGGCACTGGACACGCACATTTAGAGCACTTACCCTGTTGCTCTCATAGAATCGTGTCTGTATAACTTGGGTGCCACTGAACAGCGTGTGTCTCTTGTGTGCAACAGGATCGTAGAACTCATCTGAATGAGGAGGAGGGGTCTTCGTGACTGGAACACTTTCACCTGAAGCAAAAGAAAACTGTTAACATTTTTTTAACAGTGATAGCTTATAATTTTTTTACACAGTAATGTGATTTCATAAAATACTGGTAATGGAAAACATACATATTGCACTTAACCTATTTAGAACAATCTATATCATTATTGCTATTATTGTTATTGTTATTGTTATTGTTATTGTTATTGTTATTATTATTATTATTATTATTATTATTATTATTATTATTATTATTATTATTATGCTTCAATACCGTCCCCAGGGGAAGAAATCTTTGTGCCATCCAAAAAAAAAGTGGACCGAGAAAGACTCACTGAGACAGTAACAGGCCTTGGGCATTATGCTTGTTTGGATGATTACTATTATTATTATTATTATTATTATTATTATTATTATTATTATTATTATTATTACCACTTATTGTTGTATTATTATAGTCATCCTATTACTGGTTAATCACTGCTCATTATGACTTTACTACTGATAATAAATATAATGCATTATTATTATTTTTTTTTGGCAAATGGCTGTTGTCCAGCACATAAATATCAATAAATAAATAAATAAATCTATTATTATCTATTATCCTGTCTCAGGGTATGATAATCGACCCCACCATCAGGTTTGAAACGTATAAAGGACAGCCTGAAGACGTACATGAGGAGAAACGAGCAATCTACGTTCCAACCATCCCGTATTATAAAGATAAATACCAACTTCACGATATCAGTGTTACTAACTTCTCTTCTCAATTCTGTAAGACCCTAGGACTGCACAAACCTTTTCTGAATGAACTGGCCCTCCTCATAATTAAAGTCAGTCAAACTCTTACGGAACCACCTATATGGACTCTAATTCAGTGTACTGAAAAAACTGACCCACCATTATCATTTTTCTTTCTCTTATTAGCTTTCATTGCTTCTTTACTTGTAACTTTTTTTTATTTGATGTATACTGCCATTGTTTGTTTGTGTACTTGTTTACTTTTTTCCTTATCCTGTTATCTTTCATCATCTATTTGTTCTTGTATTGTCTAATGGCAGCCTCTAATTTGAGGAAGTTCTAGTAAATAAATAAATTAAATTAAATAAATATTATTATTATTATTATTATTATTCCATGACCACTTATTTTATTATTATAGTCATCCTTGTGGTAATCTCATTATTGGTTAATCACTACTTGTTATCCATTTGTAAGTAAGTATTATTATTATTATTATTATTATTATTTTACTATTGATAATAAATGTAATTTCGTTATCATTATTATTATTATTTATTATTATTATTATTATTATTATTATTATTATTATTATTATTATTTCATAAGCATCTATGTATAACTGAATTACAGCCATGCAATTAAGATCTAGGTCTAATAATATCTGTTGCTCTTTTTCTGTGCATGATTCACTTTATTTCTCACTAGTGATATCGAAACTTGAATATGCATGTATGGCTTGGAATTCTGTTACAACTGATTCAGCAATTCCTATGGAAGAGCATTTTGAGATCTGAATGACTGATTGCACAAGAAAGTAGGCATTGGGAGGAATGTAACATATCCTTAATGCAATATAATATGATAAATCAATCTCTGACAGTAATTGGGTCTTTAAAATTGGTTGTTATTTTGTAAGCCTTCCTTCTGATTTGTTAGCAAGAAATCAAATGTTTCCCAGATCATTCAAAGATATTAAATAAATGTATCGTGAAATAACATACCTTGTCTAATTTATTCATGTTTTATTAAAGTCATGAACCAGACAAGATCTTCTTGAATTAAATGAAAGAAACATTTCAAGTTTTTGTACTACATTTTTGTTTATCAGCAACTTTTCTCCGAAATTTGATAACGGCATTATCATCATCAAGGGAAACAGAAAACTGACTACAACTGGAGGAAATGTGATATTGCAACTTCCAGTATGTGGCTTATTCAACATCATGTGCCTCTATATCACTTACTCTGCCACCCACCATTGTCTGCACTGCATATCGAATTTTATATATACATATCCTCTGCGCATTCTATAATGATTAGCTACTCATTACCAAAGCGTATGTATTACTGTGGCAGCAATAAAAAGTGACAGGAATTTATGAAATACCTTGGATTGCGTGAAACATCTTTATTTTGGAACCTATGTAATTTTTAGGTTAGGTAAGGATGGATTTAAAGATTAAATAAATCCTACCACAGGCAGGATGAGTACACCCTATCCAATAATTACATAATAGAGCAAGACGGGCAAGACACATAAAGAGAATACAGCAAGACAGACTGTATGGAAAACCACGAGGCACGAAGTTCATCTTACACTTGTTTCCATGGTACCAATAATGATGTCAGAGTAAACCTTTCATGTCAAAATGTTACAATTTCTCTCTCATGTAGCTCGAATACAGACATTAACGTCAGAAATTTGTCCACCGCTGTGGAGTAATGGTTAACGTGCCTGACAGTGAAACAAGAAGGTCTGGGTTCAAATTCAGATTGGGACAATACCTGGCTTAGGTTTTTTCCGGGTTTTCCCTGAACCCATTAAGAGCAAATGATGGGTAACTTCCAGGAACGAAACTGCTGGTCTTTTAGTAAAAAAAAAATTTCTAAAGCCCACACCAAAGTATACATTCAGACCTATAAAGTCTATTATAAAAAGAGCCTATAATGATTTTAGTAATTAATAATGGATGTTTAGAAAACTCTTGCGCACCAGAAACATCCAGAATCTGCAGTAATTACTTCATTATAGGCGAGTTTCATACGACTTTTTATGCTCGACCATATTTCCTAACTGAAATTATCCATTTTATTTGTATCTAACTGACCTTGAGCAATACCTCGTAAATTGTGAGATGTGCGCAGACGCGAAAGTATTGATTTTTTCCGAGGAACAGATGTCCACATTGGCCTTGATAGCCTTTAAGAACCTACAGAGTAAACCAAATATTAACTTTGATATAACATTGAAATTAAATTAGTCATTGAAAAACAGATGACAAATTGAATTTATTTGAATATTATTTACAATTAACGCTAATTATTATAGTAACAGAACATAACCTTCTCCAGTATTGGATTTCCAGTCTCCGTGACTTTTCGCTAATTCCTTTCGATTGCATATCCGAGAATAATTTATACTTGCGGTTTTATAATGGTACAAAGCTGACTTGTCATTGGCTGAGGTTTTATAACGGTCTTAGCAAAGCTGATTTTCCATTGGCTGAACACCTGTACTTTAATGAGTAGGTGTAAGTTTTAATGACATGCATTAAAGGACTATAACAGGTGTATAATTACTTTCAGATTTTTTGGTCGAGCATAAAATCTATTATAAAAAGACGGATACAGTTTCATCTTAATTTCCTCCCATTAATAATTTATGTTTGAAAACTCACACCAGAACATTCACAGATCTGCAGTGGCCGCTTTCAGACTGCTGACGGACATGATTGCCTGGTGAAACATTTATATCGACTACATATTATCAACTTCGTATTACAGTAAAACCTCGATAAGACTCGCCCGCTTATTACGCTATCCCGTGTAATACGCTTTTTTTGTCCGGTCCCTGCACATTTCATATATAACGCCTTTATAAAATACTCCGTTTTTTGGGCTCAAGTCCCGCATAATACGCTGTTTTTGTGGAATATTTTCGATGTAATTTTCAGCAATGTACTGTAACAGCAATGAAACATCTTGGTCATTGAACTCACTGGTGCCATTAACTTGAAAAGTATTGGTATTCGACCCTTTACCTGCGCATTTAAACCTTCATACTTCATTCCTTAGTATACCCCACCCTCTTATTCGACTCCTTATCTGCGTGGTTAAAGCCTACATAGTTACAATACCCTCTTGCTAACTCCCTCTCTCAAACAGCATTCCTCACTCGGCCGTAATAAAATTCTGGAAATTTTTGCTGGGCAGTTTGTTGTCCTTTAGTGTATTGGAGTGTCTGTGAATGTGATTACAATGAGTGTTAAACGAAAAGCGCTTTCTGCGTCGGAAAAACTGGAAATCTTACGAAAGTACGATGAGAACAGTACTCTTACTCAGAAACAACTCTCTGATTCATTATGAATCCCATCATCGATATTAAGAACAATAATAAAAAATCGCGACTCAATCACTACAGCTGCGACGTCGTTGGGAGGATGTAATCACAGAAACTGAAGTGTGGTAAACATGAGGACTTGGAGAACACGCACACGGCAAACAACTATAAATGACTCTTTTTTTTTTTTTTCGAAAGAATTAAGTACAATACATATTGTAAATGTCTTTGACGTACAGTACAGTAATTACATAATGGAGTAATACTGTATTACCTTTCATGAATCATGTATTTCAATAAATAAAAATCCTAATAGATACTGTATATAAGTCAAAATTAGTATACCCACCTAATACGCGGTTCTGGTTAATACGCAGTTTACACCTGGTCCCTTGAACAGCGTCTTATCGGGGTTTTACTGTATGTTACGAAGAAGGAATCATGGATGGTCAATGCCTCGTATCCTGTAGAGCCCTCACAGTAGAAGAAAACATCATATGCGAATATTGAAAAGCTAGATCGCTAATGACTTCATTGCTAGACGCAAATCCACATTAGAAATCAACCAACCATATTCTTAAATAAATACAATACTGTAGTCATTCAAACTATGCAATTAGATAATCTACTGTTGCAACCACTTCAATTGAAATGATTTATATAATAGAACAAAGTGTTATACTATATGTTTTAAAATCTAAATTCTAAACAAAGAAAAGCATTTGCAAATATTTCATAGATGTTAATCAACACCTCCCCAACCAATCCCTTTGTACCTTCCAAGGGAAGATAAACTTTACATGTTAAGAATCCATGTTCTAGTTATTGTCATGCGTAACATAAAAGATAGATAAAATATGATTGTTGGCTAATTGAGAATGGCCTTCTTATCACTTCGTGTGCAATTGGCTCAATGCTGCATAAAGGCTGTGTGTTATCATCATGATAAACATACCACCACAACCGCAGTTTTTTTTTTTTTTCCTTGGAATCGTCATAATGTGTTTACCTTACTTCTATGTTATATTTCATCTTTACGAAAGAAACTAGAAAGTTACATCTATTACAACCGAGGTAAAAAAATCTTCTGTCTGTATTACCTATAAAATTCTGATAAAATTAAGAGTGAAGACTTTTTCTTTATACTGTTGGTGTTTTTCACCACCTGCTTGAAATACTTGGGTAAATAGAGACTAGTTATGGTGTTTCAGTGGATTCTCGTCAACAAATAATGCTGTTCCAGTAAATTCTCTATGATTCGGACTTTCACTAATTCAGACTGGATTTTCCCTCAGTAATTCGAATTAGTGAGGTTCTATATGCATTCACAACTAGTGTCCTGCCCAAAGGCAAGTCTTTCACTGCAAACCCAGCATTTGAGGTTCTACTGTACTTCGAAATTGGGTGGGAGAAGAGCAATTGGTCCATAACAACCCGTCCCATTTTTGGCTGTTAAAATTATGGTCACTACAGAAAACTATTGTTATTCCACCTTTACTTTTTAACTCTGCTCTAGAATATGCCATTAGGAAAATCCAGGAAAATAGGCAAATTGGAATTGAACAGGTCACATCAGCTGCTTATTTATGCGGATGATGTGAATATTTTAGGAGAAAATCCACAAATGATTAGGGAAAAAAACAGGAATTTTACTTGCAGCAAGTAAGGAGAAAGTAAGGAGATAGGTTTGGAAGTAAACTCCGAAAAAACAAAGTATATGATTATGTCCTGTGACCACAACATAGTACGAAATGCAAATATAAAAACTGAAAAAAATTTATTCTTTGAAAAGCTAGAAAATTCAAGTACCTTGAAGCAACAGTAACAAATATAAATGACACTCGAGAGGAAATTAAACGCAGAATAAATGTGGGAAATGTCTGTTATTATTCATTTGAGAAGCTTTTATCATCAGTCTACTCTCGAAAAAGCTGAAAGTTAGAATTTATAAAACAGTTATATTACTGGTTATTCTGTATCATTGTGAAACTTGGACTCTCACTTTGAGAAAGAAAGAGGGGTTAAGGGTGCTCGAGAATAAGGTGCTTAGGAAAATATTTCGGGCTAAGAGAGATGAAGTTACACGAGAATGGAGAAAGTTACGCAATGCAGAACTGCACGCATTGTATTCTTCACCTAACATTAGGAACATTAAATCCAGACATTTGAGATGGACAGGGCATGTAGCATGTATGGGTGAATCTAGAAATGCATATAGAGTGTTAGTTGGAAGACCTGAGGGGAAAAGACCTTGGGGAGGCCAAGGCATATATGGGAGAATAATATTAAAATAGATTTAAGGGAGGTGGTTGTGATGGTAGAGACTGAATTAATCTTGCTCAGGATAGGGACCAATGGCACACTTATGTGAGGGCGGCAATGAACTTCCGGGTTCCCTAAAAGCCATTATTTCTAAGTACTGAAACAACTGGAGGATACATGTAGTACTGCAGCACCAATTATGCTTGCTACTAGTGACCACGTGAAATGAAAGAGAAGCAATTTTGGTCCAGGAAAATAACTCGCAGCGGCCATAAATCATATTACAAAGTCCACGTGTAATATTCTGTCATGTTGGCCATATTGTGTAATTGGTTCTCATTTTAACAGCATGATTCAACAGCTCCACACCAATTCTCCAGTTTATTGTTATTGTTATTGTAGTTATTATTATTATTATTATTATTATTATTATTATTATTATCTTCACTATCATATTAATGGGTTATTTAAGACTGTTATATCAATCACTACGTTATTTAGTGTTGATGGAATCGGTGACAGTGAATTGGTAATCGACAAAATCAGACCAAGGATTTTCCAGGAAGTTTGAGGAAAACCTAACAAGGTATTCAGCCCAACCCAAACTTGATCGCAGCTCTGCATCAGTAAGCAAACGTGCTAATGCCTGAGCTACACTGTTGCTATCATCATTTAAATTGAGATCAATGTCAGATAGCTTTTAGTCAGACACTGACAAACATAAAAGTAAATTATCTCTAAAATTCTCGTTACATTGTAATTACCTGTGAGCATGCTCTCGTTTACAATGCAGTTCCCGGAAAGGAGCACAGCATCACAAGCCATTGTACAGCCATGTGGGGGTATCACAATTATATCACCAGGTACCAGACTACTGGCAGCTATATCTTCTGCAACAAACAAAACAATGCAACCACATAAGATAAAATAAGTACAGTACCTTATTTCACATTTATTGCCACTTATACACGTTGGATTAATCAAAGCTAATTCTCAATGTAGCCAACACATACAAATGGTGCCCTCTGCATGTTCGCCAGACATTTTTGGAAACAATGGTACAAATTCGCACAATGACTTGCAAGTAGTAAACTGAGTCACAGTGGCGACTCGTGATATTTTTTTGTATGTAGGATATGAGATTGACGACTGATGATCAAGACAGAAACTAATATTAATAATAATAATATAATAATAATAGAGCATGCAAAATCAATACAAGATTACAAGTAGACCTATGTTAGTCCTTGACTCACCATCCTGGAACTGACAATTTATTAGTAGTTAAGTTCGTTTCTCCTCCCCTTTCAGTTGCGAAGATGGCACCTAAGCCAGTGTGCTGCCCAATATTTACCGATGTTCGTCATACGTTTGTGAAATTAATTTCTAGCTACAGTTAAATTCTTCTAAATGATCAAATACAACTTCAGATATTCTTTCGGCTGTCCTGTCATCTGAAAGTCCTGTTAATTCTTGTATTTATTATAGCTTATTTTATTTATTTTTATGTAATTTTGTTTTTATTCATTTTATTTTTTATATTACTGTTTATTATTTTAAATTATTTATTATTTCGCTTATTCTATTCTTTTAAAATGACCAATGAACTACATTTAAGGAGGCTATAAGGGTAGGTACTTGAAAATTCTTATTGTAGTCTCTGACAGGGTCTCCATCACCCAGAAAGAAGGGTTGTAGTATTAGGATACGCAGTCATATCCTCAAACGAGGTTAAACTCAAGCCATACCCTGCCCTCCGCACCCTCCCCTGTCCACTAACTTCACTGTTAGAAATACCGTTTGCTGTAAGATATTTGGATGGTTCCTCGGAAATTATTCCTGAGCTGTGCATTGTCGACAACTCACGATAGAAAATGGAAGCTTAAAGGAAATTAATACATCAGGACGCACTGAAAATCAAAATCTGTAATTAAAATGTTTTTGCAGGAGTTAACATATATTTTCTATCCTCAGAGGCACGAAATTAAACTGTAGGATCATCCTCATATCCTTCATGGAGGAATCGCCACTGCTGAGTCATTGAGCAGCACCAAAGTGTAAAGGGCTTGTTAGCCCATTAGCCCAAAGTCATTCGACTTGGGACACAAAAACCAACAACAAGGCAGGCACAGATCAATGCAGGCAAACTACCCCTATACATAGTGAACACTTGTCAACATTCAGGTACATCAGTTCAACAAGTAGAGGTAGCACATAACGTACAGTCTAAAACATATATAGTGTAGCCTACTCCCGATTATCTGGGCTAATGACTGGAAGAATGGGTACAGATAATCCAAAAATCCTACTTTTCCTGCAGATATTTGCAAAGATCATGTTTAAAATTAAAAGCAGATTCAGTTTGTGGTCCTCCAAAGCACTTCTACAACACAAAATTGTCACTCTTTGCTTTGAAGTCTTACATATTTATGTCTAAGGAGAGCTCTGGAAGTATGACTATAAGTTTTCTTTTATTTTTTAAAAGTAAATTATTCAGCCAGAATCATATATGGTTAATCTGCAAAATGGATAACCCGCACATGAATAATGAGTAAATTACTATAAACATTTATGGTTTTAGATTTTGCAACGTGATTGAGTAATTATCTCTAACCAACAAAACTATTTAAGTGTAACAGTGATCTACATGAAGCAAGTCCCAACCTTCTTGAAACTTAGGAATTCAACCTGTTTCGGAAAGGTCACTTTGTTCCAAAATTTGGCACGCTGTGGAATATAAATTATGTATAGCAACCTTGACGTAACGTAAAATAATAAAGACAGTATATTAATGCTTATCTCCAATGCTGAAAACTAACTCTAATTTAAGTTGCACAAGAAAGATACGTATTTCAGAATGAAAGGATTTATAAGAACAAGGTACTAAAGAATGCTGGAAGACTGTATATATTATAATAATAGTAAGGTTGGTAATACACTAACAAAGTTCTTTGACAAAAAAATATGATAAAATATTTTATCAAAGATAACCTAAAATTAAGAAACAAAAAAATCATCAGCCTCCATTTATAGTTAGGCCTAAATAAAATAAAATCTTTCTTGATCACAGATATGCAAAAAAGAATTATGAACAGTATACTATGCATGTTTAGCTTCAGTTAGTTCAAAATATTATAATATGCATATTGCCGAAAAAGAAACAGAAAAGGAAACGTATATGGGTTAAAGGATGGTTTGCAAGACGTGACAAGAAAAGTACTATCCATCAAAACTCACTGAGAAAAAAATTAAGTACAATGCAGGAACTTAAAAAGTTATATAAATTACTTGAGAATGGATGAGGATAATTTTCAGTTTCTCCAGAATTGTGCATCACTCCTGTACAACAATTATAATCTTTGCTATTTTTATGTACACTTCTTGTCTTTTATTTCTGTTTTTGTAGTCCGTGCACAGTGGAGACAACTCTTGTCGGCACCTTTGTTGTTGTTGGTACTAAAATCAAGCTTAGGGAGGTCTAGTTCTCAATGAATCAAACAATGTCACTAGTATCAGCAGCGCTAACAGCTGATTTTAGTGATCAGCTGTTCAGACATGCTAAACTTTCAGATGAAACTTTGTATTAACTGTTGTAATTATTCCTTTGTTCTGTAGTGATATTTGTGTCTTATTATGTAGGTCTAATGAAAATTCACTTTATCTTTTCAAAATACATATAAAATTGCAGTGTTTATCATTGAAGTAAAACATACTATTAGCGAAGTGCTTACTGTTTTATTCTGTTTCTTCATATCCATTGCATTTCTTTCCATATAATGTTATTAGCTTACTTACTTACTTACAAATGGCTTTTAAGGAACCCGAAGGTTCATTGCCGCCCTCACATAAGCCCGCCACTGATCCCTATCCTCAGCAAGATTAATCCAGTCTCTATCATCATATCCCACCTCCCTCAAATCCATTTTAATATTATCCTCCCATCTACGTCTCGGCCTCCCTAAAGGTCTTTTTCCCTCCGGTCTCCCAACTAACACACTATATGCATTTCTGGATTCGCCCATACGTGCTACATGCCCTGCCCATCTCAAACGTCTGGATTTAATGTTCCTAATTATGTCAGGTGAAGAATACAATGCGTGCAGTTCTGCGTTGTGTAACTTTCTCCATTCTCCTGTAACAGTAATTATAGACGAGATGTCGCTGAGTCAATGATTCAATTGAATTAGTTCTTGATTCAATTCGGTTATTTACAAGAAGTCGTCGCTGAACGATTCACATCGTTTATAGTTCACTTCTATTGTTACACAACAAGATGGATGCACTGAACGATTCACATCATTTATAGTTCACTTCTGTGAATGATTCCATTGTCTACTGTTACACAACATTTCCAAGATGGCTGCCACTATTGATCGTTCTGCAGTTGAATATAGTAATTATGTTAATTCGCTACTCAAAAATACCCCATTTTCGCAGCAAGGGAGTAGAGGAGATAGGAGTTTGGAAGGTTCCCCCTCTTAATAACAAAATAGCGCAATCGCAACTAAACGCAAACTAATATAAATAGTACACTAATGACAGTAGGGAAGATAATAGTGTAGCATTACTAACAAATCAGCATAGCCGCAACTAAACGCAAAATTATAAGAAATAGCCTATATACACAAATAGTCCTTGCAGCTGAAATTGTGCGCACAGTTCACTCTGGACAAGAGTTAATTTTATATGTCCAAACCGGATCTTCACTTCTACCGAACTTTCTTTTTACGACAACTGCACATTAAAACAATACGGCTGATTTTTATTCTTCTTTATTGTGTAAACAGTTCACCTTGGACCACTTTCAAACTCTCCATAACTTTTTGGACTTAGCGTTTCTAAACCATATCCAGGGTACACTTTGCCAATATCTTCAAAGAAATGTAAAAATATTGCCCCAGCTTCACTTTGTCCATTTCTTCTCTGCATTTGTCTGTACAGAAACTCAAACATATATAGATCATCATGTTCACTTTCACGACCCTTACGCTTCACTTCTGATTTTAGAGTCCCCCACATCCTTTCTACAGTCTGTGTATACACTGTGGAATCCTCACTATTTATAAATTCGACACTGTGGTTGACAATACCGTGCAAGTAACCTTCTTTTTCTAAATCCTTGTAACTTTTCCAGCCATCAGTGCATATTTTGGTCCCTGGTAAAATGAAGTTTTTGATTAAGGAACAAAGTGTTTCTTTATCCCTTCTATTTACCCTCAAGGCAAAACACTGTTTGGTGTCTCGGTCTATGCCACCAAAAATCCAAATATGTTCCTTTTCGTGTTTTGTGAGTCGTCCTCTGTTATATTTTCTAACAAATAAGTGTGATTCGTCCACCTCAACTACATGCCCTACACCACCAATCTTCCGTTGACTGTTAGTAATGATAACATAGCAAACTTCCCTGCAAAATCTATAGTAGTCCACAACAGTATTGGCACTCACTTCGGCTTCGATTGCAGCGTCAAAGATCTTTATATGGAGTAGCCACAGATAAATTAAAGTTAAACTCTGGGCTAGAGTCAGCTTAGTACGTTCAAACCAGGTCTTGACTGCTATCGCACTTTCTTTGTGACAACTAGGCCTACTACACTTCAAGCAATACGGCACATTTTTATTCTTACTTCTCTTCTGCCACACCACTTTTCCTTCGGCTCCACAATCAATACACTTCTTACTTTCTTTGTTGGGCAATAATTTGTGGACGACACAGAAATCTATGCAACTTTCAATATCTCTACAAGAGTCATATAACTTGCGTAAATTAAAAGCCATGGTTTGAAAATGGCGCCTCTACCAACAATGCATGTTTATGAGGTTGCTATAGTAATGACGTCACGAGAATTATTTATTCAATATTGGCTTATAATTGATACAATTTACATAAAATTTTGGTCTAAATATGTATATTCATCCTTCTGCCACATCGGAAATAATTTAGATACAACAATAAATTCTAAAATATGTATTTTAATTTTCAAAAGACACTATCGTAACATATAAGGTTCATCGAATTTGTTGTTTCTTAACTTGGCCGATTAGCCGAGAATGCTAAGGGGCGGTGCTATAGACCAGGAAGTTCCAGGTTCGAATCTCGTCTAAAACAAGGTAAGTAAAAAGTTGCATTTATATGATGTTGTAATGTAGTTAGAGATACGCAGAATTAGATGGTAGAATTGGAGTAAAAACGATGTAGAGTAGAGTGAAGTATAAAAGAAGCGAAAAGAGTGGAAGAGGAGAAGGGAGAGAGACACCTAGTAGACAAAAAGAGAAATAAATTTTTAAAGATTTATATTGTTCACTAGAGGAGTTGATTCAACTAAACTGGAAATAATGTGAATCGTTCAGCGACGACTTCTTGGAAATAACCTTCAATTCTTTTGAATTGAATTAAAATAATTTTAAGGCTTTTTCCTGCACGTCTCCCCTTCTTCTGTTTTCTCTTAATTACCTTGGCGGTTTGGATGGGATTCGTTCCTGGGACCTTTGACACCATAATACCTTGCTTTAACACACTCGGCTAAATAGCTACGTTGTGAAATGAAGTTTAAAATAGGTCTCTTATGTTTAGGGTAGGATTAAAGAAAATAAATAAAACAGATAAAGCAAATTTACGTAATCTAAATTATTCCTGACGATTAAAAAACAATAATTTACTTGTTTATAGCAAAAGAAAAGCTGGAAAAATATGCATAAAGAGGACAACATTGACGTACATTATCTATGACGTCACATTTCCAAAGCAACCTGATAAACAAGCATTGTTGGTTCAAGTGCCATTTTCAAGATACTACGACGTAACGACAGTAATACTAATTTATTGCATTAGCCATGGAAAGTAAAAATAATTGTAATTTGAGAAAACTTTTCAGTAATTTGAGCAGTGAAGAAGAAGAGATTGATTTCGCCATGTCGTATAAACTAATACCTGACAAAAGTGCAAAGAAATATGTGAGTTGCAAATCAAGTGATAGTGTGAATTGGCAGAGAAGGGCAAAATACTCAAACTATTCATTCTGTTTGAAGTGTAAAAAGTGTAAACAGGAAACGTCTATAACCCACAACACGTGGTTCGAAAACACAAAAATAACTATACGTCAAAGCTTGGTTCTTATTTATATGTGGTTGCTTCAAACAACTCTTCAGATAGCTGCTTCAGAGGCAGAAGTTCACTTCAGTACTGCACTAGATTATTTCTGTTTCTGCAGAGAAATATGTTATGTTATAATTACACAAACTACCAAACCCATAGGAGGAGAAGGACACATCGTGGAATTAGATGAAACACATGTCTACACCAGAAAATATAAAAGGGGCAGACTTCTCAAAAACGAGAAAAATAGCATATGGGTTTTTGGAGGTATCGATAGAGAGACGAAAGAATCGTTTGTATTGAAAGTGGAAAAAAGAGATAAAAATACCTTGATACCCATAATTAAGTCATTCATCAAACCACATACTAAAATTATGACGGATGGTTGGAAGTCTTACAGTGATTTGAAAGATGAAGGATATATCCATGAAGTTGTGAATCACTCGATAGAATTTGTACGTGAAGATGATCGTTCTGTGCACACCCAAAAAGTGGAACGAATGTGGAAAACGCTGAAATCGGTTTTAAAAAGAGAAGGCAGGGAAAGTGAAAATGATCATTTATACGTGTTTGAGTTCCTATATTATGAATAACAGAAACTGAAAGGAATGACTACACCCAGTGAAATGTTTCTGCAGTTTCTACAGCATATCCACGACACATATCCAGGGTATGGAATAGAAGGATTAAAACCTAAAAACTACATTCCTCAGCAATGAGTGATAGTGTCATACGAACAATGTTTTTTTTAGGAAGTGTTCAATTATTGAAAGGAAAACTTGGCGAACTATACAGTGTTACGTATTATAATACGAACAATAATTGTAGGAAGTCTTCAGTTAATAGTGAATAGTATAGCTAGTGAAATATACAGCGGTCACCAAGGAATCACTCATTTATATGAACTATTGGTAGTTTAATTCTGAGCGTGTTACCTAGCTTCGTATTACAATGAGAACAATGATTGTGAGAAGTGTTCAGTTAAAGAAGTGTTCAATTAGGTGAATGTTACTTATGTCCCGCCCACTATATGAGACATATGCCAGTTTTACACTAATCCTAAACATATTTAGTATAACTTGTTGCTTGCGAGCCATCCAAAACCCCAACCTCCACCCGATACCCCGCTTTTTTCATCATGTGCTACACGTCGGATCATCATTGGGGCTTGCAGCCCCGATACCCCGCTTTTTTCATCATGTGCTACATGTCGGATCATCATCGGGGCTTGCAGCCCCGATACCCCGCTTTTTACATCATGTGCTACACGTCGGATCATCATCAGGGCTTGCAGCCCCAATACCCCGCTTTTTACATCATGTGCTACACGTCGGATCATCATCGGGGCTTGCAGCCCCGATACCCCACTATTTACATCATGTGCGTGTAATAAACAATAAGCAAATCATCTTTGATTACAGCAGTCACCAAAGAATCGTTCACTAAAGTGAACTATTTAATTCTGAGCGTCACCTAGCAACAAGAATCGTTGCTTTAAGTAAACTATTTAATTCTGAGCGAGTCGCCTAGCAACAGGAGTCGTTCATTCAATTGAATCATTGACTCAGCGACATCTCGTCTATAATTACCCCTGTAACTTCATCCAGCTTAGCCCCAAATATTTTCCTAAGCACCTTATTCTCAAACACCCTTAACCTATGTTCCTCTCTCAGAGTGAGAGTCCAAGTTTCACAACCATACAGAACAACCGGTAATATAACTGTTTTATAAATTCTAACTTTCAGATTTTTTGACAGCAGACTAGATGATAAAAGCTTCTCAACCGAATAATAACACGCATTTCCCATATTTATTCTGCGTTTAATTTCCTCCCAAGTGTCATTTATATTTGTTACTGTTACTCCAAAATATTTTAATTTTTCCACCCCTTCGAAGGATAAATCTCCAATTTTTATATTTCCATTTCGTACAATATTCTGGTCACGAGACATAATCATATAGGCTACTTTGTCTTTTCGGGATTTACTTCCAAACCGATCGCTTTACTTGCTTCCAGTAAAATTAATTAATTAATTAAATTTGCTTCCAGTAAATGTTATTAGCTAGTCAACAAAATTTTATTATATCCATTGTTGACGTAACTTCATCGAAACGAATGTCATGATCTATGTAGCTAGTGATTCAATATTACGTTACCAACATAAGCATCTACCAGTGACTTTAAAATTAGCGTCAATTAGTGAATATTTTCATGATGTTTACATACGGAAGTAATTATTATTATGATTATGTTGCCATTCCTTTGCCTCATGTCTTTCAAATGTTAAAAGATGAGGAGTAATAAATATTTTCAGTTAACATTAAATTATGCCAGCCTGTCGCAGATGGAGAACCATCTGGTGGAGGTTCCAGACAATACACCCAGTTTCGTGACATGCGCACTCAGAATTTGTTCCCACGAAATGGGCTAGTTGACCTTACTGTATCTTCTTTATACTGTGGTCCGTGTTTTGTGTTTTATAACATTTCATTTGTTTCATCTTCTCATTAACAGCATTTTGGCTGTAGCACAGTCTAGTATATACAGTCACGAAGGTTGAGTTGATGAGCGTACTAGAAACAACAGACTGTGCCGGTACTGTTTCACATTGTATGTGATGAGACAATGGTAGCGATCCTAGTGGTTAGCAACTATCTATGGATGCATATTCCCTACGTATTCGACTTAACCAATACGAATTCGAGTGCAAAAATCTTAGCCTGAAAGACTGTGGCATATTGACCCAAGCTATTGCTAATGAAATCCAGTGCCATCTGTGTAGGGCTGAAACTTCTCAGTTTCCCTTCGCACATTGTCGTAAGAAAATTGCCACAAATAATGTCTGTTGGATAGACTTGGAACATCTCGAGTTGAATCAGAACTAATCTCATTAGTTGCCACTGATGGAGACAGTCATTATGACTGATAATCTATACTAATAATAAATCTGTAGCCGAAATTTTTCTGATAATTTTCGATTTTCCAAAAACAATAATTGGTCCTAACATATAACCACCCTGAAACCGAAAATCGCTTTTTTGACATTTTTGTTTGTATGTCTGTCTGTCTATCTGTCTGGATGTTTGTTACCTTTTCACGCGATAATGGCTGAACCGATTTATATGAAAATTGGAATATACATTAAGTTCGCTGTAACTTAGATTTTAGGCTATATGACATTCAAAATACGTTATTTAAAAGGAGGGTTATAAGGGGGCCTGAATTAAATAAATCGAAATATCTCGCTTATTATTGATTTTTTTTTAATATGTTACATAACAAAAGTTTCTTTAAAAATGATTTCCGATAAGTTTTATTCCTTCCAAAATTTTGATAGGACTGATATTTAATGAGATAAATGAGTTTAAAATTAAAATACAATGCCATCTAAGGTGGTGTAATGAAATGAAAACAAATGACTACGTCTATAAGGGGTCTTGGACAACAACAATCGAAAGCTATGAAATATAGCCTTCAGAGAATGTTTCTGTGTTTGTATGAAATAATATCGAAAGCTAACTTAACCGATTTGTATAATTAATTATTATTTCACCATTGGAAAGTGTAGTTTCTCTAGATGGATATAATGCTATAATGTTATTACAGTAACTTCTGAGTGCTCTCTGAACCAAAATGACCGCATTTTAATTATTTAAATACAATTTAAATTAAGTAACATATTAAACGATTTATCCTTCTATCAAACACGAATGTTCCCTGGATCAAACGCCCTATTTTAATTATGTAATTACTTTATATTTATTTCTAACAGGTGCAGCGGAGCGCACGGGTACGGCTAGTGATGACAATAAAGATTGAGAACTTCTATTTTGATATTACAATTAATAACACTTACCTAAAGAACCTTTATCTCGTCGACATACAGTAACTGTATTAACGTTGGAGGCTGCAACTAAATCCCTCAATGCCACACTTTGCTGAAACAAATTACAGTGTCTCACATGAAGTAATTAATTAAATTGAAGAGTGTGATCCCAAAACGCGTTCAGTCCATTTTTATGAAAGGACAGGGCTAGTTTTTCTATCCACTGGTCTACGGACTGAGCTAGTTTTCAAGTGACATGAACAATAACACAAAGTTTTAGACATGGACTGGTCCACACCTGTGGAGTAACGGTTAGCGCGTCTGACTGCGAAACCAGGTGGCCCGGATTCGAATCCCAGTCAGGGCAAGTTACCTGATTGAAGTTTTTTTCCAGGATTTTTCCTTAACCCAATACGAGCAAATGTTGGGTAACTTTCGGTGCTGGACTCCGGACTCATTTCACTGGCATTATCACCTTCATTTCATTCAGGCGCTAAATAACCTGAGATGATATAGCATCGTAAAAAAAAACCAATTAAAAAATAGACAGGAATTAGCGTTATTTTGGAAGAAAACACTCTTAAAATATAATGATAGAAGTCTCAAACATAATTATACATATGAAGGGGTGAGAATGATATAGTCTTAAGCCACACAGACAAAATTTTACAGGAAAGCGTGTTGAAGGTTTAGAGTCCAATCACAGTCTAGTATATACAGTCACGAAGCTTGAGTTGTGAGGGTGCTAGGAACAATAGACTGTGCCGGTACTATTTCACATTGTCTGTAATGAGGCGATATTAGCGATCCTAGTGGTTAGCAACTATCTATGGATGCATATTTACTACGTATTGAGCTTCGTGACTGTATATACTAGACTGTGGTCCAATGTTATTATGTGGAATATTATAATTTCTTCGACGTATACTTACGTCATTTGTTGAGTAATTTTTGTAATACTTTAATAGTAGCTTCATCATATGTGTAAGAAATGAACTTGCATAAAAAAAAAAAAAAACATTTTTGTTAAAAGTGTGGCTTTGGACTATCTCAATCTCACCCCTTCATATGTATAAATCTTAAAAATAGCCAAATGGATTGAGCGAGTTTTGGGATCACACATATTCTAATAGCAGAAAGATCTTTTGCCCATACTATACTACCAAAGTTATCAAAAACGACACTAGTCTCACATGTTTTAAATCACTACATTTCTTCTACGGATCTGCTGAAATATCAGCTGACAAAACAGTATGGTAGGAAAACAAGTATCAAATATTTTAATACAGACATAAATTAAATTACACACAATGGAATAGTTCAATCAGAGTTTTTATTGCATTAAAGTGACAGTATAACTACAACTTTAAATTTGAGGTTAGTGACAACAAATTGCAAATTAAATTTGTATGTATTGCTACAATAACAAAAACTTCTTCTATTTAATTAATCTACACATTTTTGTCTCTCTATTACTCATATATTTATCCACAACGAATAACGTTCCAGAAATTATAATCATATGAAAAACTGTTACATAACAAGATACACTTTAAATACCAGTAGAAGGAAAAGAACCAATAAAGCCAGAGATAGGCTATAAAATGCCTGCAGACAATTGATAATTAAAAGACACGATATAAAAAATAGTGATAGTGACTAAACATCTGTTCCAAAGGATTAAACAGTTTGAAATATTGTGTACTGGTATGGCTAAAATCTCGAAACAGGCTAATTTTACGTCAGTTTCTTCTTTAAGATGGTAGACAGTATGGCTTATACATTTCTTTATGGTAAAAATAGAGAATAAAGGCATAAAGTTACCCTTCGCGTCTGCAGAAGTGATGTGATGATGGAAACTGCAGACAGGAACACAATGCAACCTGCATAATAGAAATATTCATCCAGCGACCATAATATCACACTGAACACTTGGAATATGTAGAATGGATTGAACACCTCTTCTATAAAGAGGCACCAGTAAGATTTTACATCAATTGAGATCACATTTTCTCCATATAACTGGATCCTGAAAAATTAAATATCATCAGCTAGTATATTTTAAATTAAAGTTATTCAGTACGCTGCAGTGGAATATTTTTGCAAGCTATATTTAATTTTATAGCATCAGCTCCAGTGATTTTTTAGAAGATTTTAAGAAGAAGAAGAACTTAAGAAGAATGAAGAAGAAGAAGAAGAAAAGAATGAAGAAGAAGAAGAAGAAGAAGAAGAAGAAGAAGAAGAAGAAGAAGAAGAAGAAGAAGAAGAAGAAGAAGAAGAAGAAGAAGAAGAAGAAGAAGAAGAAGAAGAAGAAGAAGAAGAAGAAGAAGAAGAAGAAGAAGAAGAAGAAGAAGAAGAAGAAGAAGAAGAAGAAGAAGAAGAAGAAGAAGAAGAAGAAGAAGAAGAAGAAGAAGAAGAAGAAGAAGAAGAAGAAGAAGAAGAAGAAGAAGAAGAAGAAGAAGAAGAAGAAGAAGAAGAAGAAGAAGAAGAAGAAGAAGAAGAAGAAGAAGAAGAAGAAGAAGAAGAAGAAGAAGAAGAAGAAGAAGAAGAAGAAGAAGAAGAAGAAGAAGAAGAAGAAGAAGAAGAAGAAGAAGAAGAAGAAGAAGAAGAAGAAGAAGAAGAAGAAGAAGAAGAAGAAGAAGAAGAAGAAAAGAAGAAGAAGAAGAAGAAGAAGAAGAAGAAGAAGAAGAAGAAGAAAAGAAGAAGAAGAAGAAGAAGAAGAAGAAGAAGAAGAAGAAGAAGAAGAAGAAGAAGAAGAAGAAGAAGAAGAAGAAGAAGAAGAAGAAGAAGAAGAAGAAGAAGAAGAAGAAGAAGAAGAAGAAGAAGAAGAAGAAGAAGAAGAAGAAGAAGAAGAAGAAGAAGAAGAAGAAGAAGAAGAAGGGCAAATGCGATATTCTATTCACAATGGGAATGGTCTAATACAGTCATCTGCTCTGACCAGACAATGCCATCTGAAAAAGCATCTACATAATATGTCTTCATGGCTCCTATAATGCCTAAACATGCAAGTAGTTGTGTATGGTTCAACAAAGGTCCTCGCCTCAGAAATAAACGTCTGGGACCAACATACAACCATTCTATACATAATCATTGGTATATAATAGTGTAATAAATCCAATTAAGAATTTTTCGTTGTAGGTAGCCACCAAGTACTTTCACTTTTTGTTCCTGGACTTTAAAGCAGCTTACGATAGTATCAATAGAAACAAATGTTTAAGGCATTGCTCGAATTTCAAGTTCCAGAGAAATTCATAAGATTAATAATGGCAACAATGGAGAGTAACAAATGTAGAGTCAAAGTAAATGCAGAATTGTCGGAAGCATTTGAAATAAATAAGGGATTAAGGCAAGGAGATCCTTTAGCTTGCCTGTTATTTAACGTCGCCCTAGAGAAGGTAATAAGGGCTGCTGGAGTACAAACAACTAATACTATTTTCTATAGAACATCCCAGACCTTGGCATTTGCTGATGATGTAGTTATCATTAGTAAAACATCAAAAGTCTGAGTAATGAATTTGAGAGACTGAATGAAAAGGCTGGACACATGGGATTAGCTATCAATCAAGAGAAAACAAAATATATGTTTAGTGGGTATTCTAGAATATCAATACCAAATGAGCTTAAGATACAGGAATTTACGTTTGAGAGGGTCAAGTCTTTTAAATATTTGGGATCAGTAATAACAGAAAACAATACCATGGATAGTGAAATAGGAACTAGATTAATAGCAGCCAATAAGAGCTATTTTGGATTAGCAAATATATTAAAAGCAAAGAATGTTCCTTGTACGATTAAAACTAAAATTTATAAAACAATGATAAGACCGGTGTTGATTTATGGAGCGGAGACTGGACCCTGACAAAAAGAGAGGGAAATTCTCTGGGAACTTTCGAAAGAAAGATCTTAAGAAGAATATATGGAGCGATTAATGAGGGAGGAATATGGAGAAGAAGGTTTAACCGGGAATTATATCAGTTATATGAAGAACTGGATATAGAGGCAATTATAAAAGCAGAAAGGATAAGATGACTTGGTCATCTCATAAGAATGAGCGAAGACGATATAGCAAAAAGCTGCTTTTTAATTAAACTGGAGGGATAAGGAAAAAGGGAAGACCTAAGCTCAGATGGTTTGATGGCGTGACAGATGACTTGATGGCATTGGGAGTGAGAAATTGGAGGAGGAAGGCACAGGAAAGACAAACATGGAAAAGATTTGTTGAGGACGCCAAGGCCCATGTGTGGCTGTAGTGCGGATATGATGATGATGAACCTTTACTAGCACTTTCAAAAAACTTCACTGTAACATCAAATTATTTCTATTTAAGGAAATGTGCAATTAAAGCGCTCTTACATCTGTTGTTGCTGTCTTTCTGTGAAACCACAAGACTCATGGAGATAAGTAAGGTTCGTTCCTCCATTATCAAGGCCGTGCAGTCTTGTGAAGCTTCTAGCTCCATCATCCCAAACGAATTTCAGCAGATGATAGTGAAAGTATCGAATCTGTCTCACTTGTCCTGATCCAGGCCAGCTACACAGTGACGTATAAATACGTTGTATTGAATACTGTCCATGAGAATCCTGCAAATCCAATATATACTTATTAGGATGAGTAAATGATAGAAATCATACAAATTACGTGGGTAATTCTGTAGCACGACCACTCCACGATTTTCGAATTTTATTTTATTTCATTTTATTTTTTTTTTTACAAACATTGATTTTATGCTCGATTTTCGAACGGTAATACGAAAAAAAATGTCGGAAACATAAGATTTCGACTGTAACCTAACATAATCTATCACAACCTAAACTAACCTACTTACTTACTTACTTACTGGCTTTTAAGGAACCCGGAGGTTCATTGCTGCCCTCACATAAGCCCGCCATTCGTCCCTATCCTGAGCAAGATTAATCCATTCTCTATCATCATATCCCACCTCCCTCAAATCCATTTTAATATTATCTTCCCATCTACGTCTCGGCCTCCCCAAAGGTCTTTTTCCCTCTGGCCTCCCAACTAATACTATATATGCATTTCTGGATTCGCCCATACGTGCTACATGCCCTGCCCATCTCAAATGTCTGGATTTAATGTTCCTAATTATGTCAGGTGAAGAATACAATGCGTGCAGTTCTGTGTTGTGTAACTTTCTCCATTCTCCTGTAACTTCATCTCTCTTAGCCCCAAATATTTTCCTAAGCCCCTTATTCTCAAACACCCTTAGCCTATGTTCCTCTCTCAAACTGAGAGTCCAAGTTTCACAACTATAAAGAACAACCGGTAATATAACTGTTTTATAAATTCTAACTTTCAGATTTTTTGACAGCAGACTGGATGATAGTCTAAACTAACCTAACTTAACATTAACTAACCCACGCAAAACTAAGCTAAATTATGCTAACTAACCTAACCTGGTAACGTTATGTTAGCTTAGATTAGGTTACATTAGCTTAGTTTTGCTTTGCTTAGATAGGGTTAGTTAAGATTAGGTGAGGTTAGGTTTTGATAGGTTATGTTAGGTCACAGTCGAAATCATATTATGTTTCCGAAATTTGTTGTATTACCTTTCGAAAATGAAGCATAAAAATCGTTGTACATCAACTGTGTTATAAAATACAAATAAACACTAAGTTAAATTGAAACATATGTTCAGGTTAACATCCATTGATTTGAAACGTTGTTGAAAGAGTGAACGCAACTCGTACTTTTTCTTTAGTGCATACGTTTCAGCAAGGAAAATGCGTTATTGCATTGAATATGCCTATCTAACTATGGTTGAAAATGTACCTTTCTCAATACAGTTAAGCTGATTTACTAACGAAGAATGACAATGTAAAGTACCAGCAGAATTATGTCGCTGGATTAAGTTAGTATAAACAATTAACAAGGAAAGCTCAAGCACAGTGCACTGGGCGTTAGAAGAAACAAGTAACTGGGAAAATCCAATATTACCCGTCAAAAACCAACCTCGTGGCTCGGTAACAATACCAGTAATTTAGGTTTGACTTGCTCTACAGTCTCGTTTCTTATGGTGGCCATTGCACTCCAAATTGTAACGAAAATAATTTCATATTTGAGTTGTAATTATTGAAATTATGAAACAATAGAATCAGGCGCGTATTTAGAAATGTCTCATGGGTGGGAAATATAATAATAATAATAATAATAATAATAATAATAATAATAATAATAATAATAATAATAATAATAATAATACCGGGGTAACTATATCCTGTCTTCTTCAGGCCTTCACTACATACTTTTAAAATAAACATAATGAGAATATTGACACTTTTAGGCTTTTAAGTATGAACAGTATTAAATTAGTCCTACTTGTATAGGGGAAGGAAGGACTACCAATACAGTATACAGAGTGATTCAGAACTTATGTTACAGAAGAATATGGTAGATAGAGGGTACTAAAACATTTTCATTAAGCAATGTGTGTCCTATCTCGCATCCTACACTTCATAAGTTCTGAATCACCCTGTATACAGCAATTTTCCTCAAAATCATCCTCCGCAAGCAAAAAGAAAAACAAATAAATAATAATAATTGTTTATCAACAATATTAGCATTACCTAACAATTAAATGACAATAATATACAAATATCTCATTCCACCTTTACCCCAATGTGATACAGTAGGCCTACTCCTACATTTTAGCGCATGAGATACAAAATGTTACAATCAGGTGACATCACTAATATACAAAAGAAACATCACAAAAATTACTTACCTTTATCAGCAATATCTGTGCCTCATCCAACGCGCATTTTTTATATTTTGTATAGGCTTCATATTGACAGTACCAACGCAATATCAGATATGGAATGCCAACAAATAGGATTGCAAATAAATGAAAGAAAAACTTTTTACAGAGACTGGACTTGTAAGCATAGCATGTCAGTTTTTCTTCACATTCTATTTCTTGACTGTTTTCATATCCAATAGGCGCATAACCACTATATTGACTGAAACCTGTTATAGTAGGCATTATTTTTCCAAATGTCATTTAGCACTGAACAACACTGGACATTGTCTTATCTAACCTAGCCTATAAATAATTTATGGCATAAATAAAATGCAATCACTCTATGATTTTAGTTGATTTAATACTGAAAAATACGCAAATGTTCTGTAACAACGTATGTCATCTTTCAATCATGTTTAATGTTGTCTTTGTTGGTGTCCTTGGTTGAGTTATCCCAATGTATACACACGAAAATACTGCAGTTTTGTATCAAATTGAATGACGGAATACTCCGCATTGGGTCAATGATAAGTAATTATATAAAATTATGGCGAAATGGAACGGCATATCACTAACAATATATACAACCGGTTGTATTTATTTTTTCGGTCCTTTCTTCTGCTCTCATTCTTTCACTTGTACTTTCCCGTCACTGTCGTTAAAGCTGCTCGAACTGACGTCTATGTAGGGTAGGCGTATCAAGAAACAGCTGATCGCGCGAAAGTGTTACGCTAAGGATCAAGCATACCGTGCATGACGTAAGTGTCCTATATTTATGATAAGAGCACCAAACTAGCTACTGGTACCGTAACCAATGTGATAATATAATCTTATACAATAAAAATAGGCCTGTTACTTAGTGGATCCTATTTAGTTAGCTAACGCCAAAGTAAGAAATATTGATAATGAAAAATTCGGTAGTTGAATAATCAATAAGGGTTTAATAATTATTAATTTAAATGTCAAAGACATGGATGCATACTTTTGCAAAGTTGTTTTGGTAACAGTGGTATGTTTTATTACAAATATATGTTAATATCCTCTTGGACGGAAATGTAGTCAGACTGAGCAAGGTTAATTGGATATAATTACAACTGCTCGTCCCCTCTTTCATATTGTCATTATTGAAGCAAAATAGGCTTACTGAATTCAGACGTTTTTCTCGGAGGATAAATTTAATTTTTAAAATGTGAGGTGGGGCGTAACGGGATGACCAGTGGTGTCACGATAAAGCAAAGCCTTTACTTGATAGATCACTAGTCCACTTTGGACTAGGAGCACTCCAAAAGATGGCCTCGAGAGAATTAAATTTTCCGACAGGACAATATTCAGATTACTAAAAATTTTGCCGATGTGCAATTCTTGCAGAACTCGAAATACACCGGAACGTCATGAATTTCAGAAGCCTTTCCGTTCCGTCTAAGAAATGGTTATTGTCCGTTCCCGTTCATTTTAATTTGACATTAAGTATATACTTCAATACATATTTTCAATTAAATTGTTAAAAAATAATGACAACGACACTGTCGGCAATGTTTTATTGTATTATAGCATTCGTATAAGCTCTCGCTATATATGACACTCTTGCAGCATGCGTTTGATTCTATAATCTACATTGTCACTGAGATTCTAATTACGCGGCGCTAATGAAAAGGACGTCATAAATGTCGAGCTAATGTCATAGGTCACTGCTAGGCAGTGAGTCGAATTTCTTATTGTTTAAACTGCGACAAAGACCTAAGTATCTATTTCAAGAACTTTGCGAAACAAAGGTTTCAGTCATAAGTGTAGGGCCAGAAATTAATAATAAAATAATAATAATAATAATAATTATTATTATTATTATTATTATTTATTTATTTAATCTGGCAGATTATCTTTCGCTAGTAATAACATAATATGCTTCTAATTATTAAAGTTGTGAGCAGTTTTATTCTATTTTTTTGGCTCAATAAAATGACTAGTTCACCACTGTGGAGTAACGGTTCGCCTGTCTGATCATGAAACGAGCGGGCCCGGGTTCAAATCCTGGTTGGCACAAGTTACCTGGTTGAGGTTTTCCCTTAACCCACTAAGAGCAAATGCTGGGTAACTTTCGGCGTTGGGCCCCGGACTGACTTCGCTGGCATTATCACTTTCATTTCATTCAGATGCTAGATAACCACAGCAGTTGATAAAGCGTCGTAAAATAACCAATTAAAAATATTTAAGTAGAAAAAAACAATCCTATTGGGCAAGGTTTTCCATTTGTTACTTTTTGCCCGACTATTTGCTTCAAAATTCTTATGGCAATACCAGTACTAATAAAATCATTTATGATTCAATTTTAACAAAATGGTAATGATATAAATGCAAAAAGTATACTTGTAGACCTAACAAATGAAAAACCCCATTGTTCGCCCAATAGTTACTTTTTTTTTTTTTTCTACCTCAAATAATAAGAGGTATAATATTTAGAACGATTTAAAGTTTGAAGTAAATTTTCAATATCGTGACATTAGGTCTGTATATACCGTTGCATTGTGTGTACATTACTCACAATAACAATTCATTCATCGATATAGAATTGACGCAATTATGTATAACAGCTCATGAACATTTAAGCATATAATTTAATAAAATGTCTTCTTGCCATTTTAATGCGAATAGGCCTACATCTAAAAAAGAAAGAAACTGTGAAATTCTAGATTATTATATTTGAAGAAATATTTTTGTGAAATTAGTTATTTTCTTTAATATTTTTAGAGGTTTTCATGGCTGATCTTGAAACTATGAGTCGCATACATTTGTTTATTAAATAACTTCATTTACGACAGTCACTCTTCTTTAGCTAGTCCCAATTCAAATTGCTTGTTTGTGTGAAAGCGATACGGTTTAGATATCATAGAACTGTACAGGTCGATGTCTTTGTTTGTCAGCACATTCCTAAGTCATGAGTTCATGACTCACAGGAAATGTGCCAGATTGCTTCTTCCATATCTCGTCGTTTATACATTAAGCACACACTTTGGCACTGTACGAAGCACAATCTAGTATAGCTCGTGCAAGAAACGATTACCGAAAAGCAATGGTGGCGTTGCTGTCTGTTTTGACAGGTGTATGTAGGCACGCCGAGAGGGCGAGAGGAGCGGGTCTATGGAATTACTCTCTCTTCCAAGAAGATTAAAAAATGAGGAATCACTGTGGAAGTAAAGAATGTAGCAAGAAAAAAATTTGAAGTTAATTAAACGCGCAACATATATTTACGAATGAAATAATACCGTGCGATATCAGACATGTATTCACATGCAATGGAACAAACTAAAGTCGTAGTGGAACTATCACAACGCAAGACTGATTCTATCGATGTCATTTCTCTTCCGACTGTACTCTTCAATTCCATTCAAGCTATCTCGTGACCTTTCCTGTCGCCCGCTCTTCCTTATCGCATTATTTCATTCGCATTCCTTCCGTCGGTATTCCCTGCTTGCGATACCTATATAATAGTCACGAAGCTCAATACATAGGGAATATGCATCCATAGATAGTTGCTAACCACTAGGATCGCTACTATCGCATCATCACAGACAATGCGAAATAGTACGGGCACAGTCTATTGTTCCTAGTGTCATCACTTCTAACTTCGTGACTGTATATACTAGACTGCAGCAAACTGTAGTACGAAGTATGAGAAGGTACTGCCTCGAGTACTGTAACTACTTTTGTTGCACGTGTTCTCATACTAGAGATGGGATAAACTGTTCTTTTTAAGAAACAGTTTTGACTGTAACTGTTTCATGAACGAAACTGTTCCAAAATAACAGTTTCATAAGAATATGTTTACAACATCAGTGCCAACTGTTTCAACCTCTCATCTGCTTCGGGAACATGTTTCAAAGCCCTTGAATCGTCTTTAAATCACCTGTTCAGTGTATTATGACAATGAAAGATAGTTTTCGTAGGTTACTATTAAGGGTACAGTAAATAACTACAATTCAAAATAAATCATTTTTAGTAAAAATAACGCATATAACCCTAGGAGAGTTTAATAATGACATTAGCCGATGATATTTTTCGCGGTATATTAATAATTAACACTGTCAGGGCACCATGAACATATTCTCCATCAATGGACAGTTATTAGGAGATTTATTAGGGAATTTGATTCGTACAATTAAATTGCGCGATCCTACATAGGCTACTGCTGCACGAAGGCCATGTGGAACATGGATATTATATCTACTTTTTGGAGGTCAATGATAGCGCTACACATGGCCTTTGCAGACAACAAAGAAGAGGAAAACTGTTTAGAAACTGCACTGTTTATCTGTTGGAACCATGTGGAACGTCGAAGTTATCAATGGAGCAGTGTAACACTCTTTGGAACAGGTTATATCACGAATTGTGATCATCACTATAGTCGCCGATTTGCAAGTTGCATGTAGCCTAAAGTCGCCTTGATGATGATGATGATGATGATGATGATGATAATAATAATAATAATCAGTCTAGCCAACCTGTTTCAACTAAAGGTCCCAGACATGCGTTCTATTTTCCCTCTAGATTCCAATTAAAAAAATATCTAATTTCAAAATATAATTTTACATTAAGATTTAATAGTAATCTTTATTAACTTGTAATAACAAATAGAAAACAATGAAACGGCCAATGTAAGTATTTAATAGGATAGTTTTGCACTCAATAGCTCTCGTAAAGTCTATCAGCCAAGGGGAACTTGCAAGTTTTTTTTAGGAGTAGGCCTATTCCTAATCTCCCTCCCCTCATTATAAATGTTTAGAATTATGAAACATTACTATCTTCTCATACAAAGAAAACCTCTCATAACCTCTGAAGGTTTATTTGCTTTAGTTTTCAAGGGAAAATTAATTTGTCAACAGATTCTCAGTAGACCTATTCATTTACACAATCCAACCTTTTCTTACTTCATCTTAAATATCGTATATTTGCTTAAGTCACAAATCACTTCACCGTAATCTAAATCCATTTCACCTGAAAGTCTTAGTAATAAACTCAACCAATACAGTTTTCCCGTAAGGCAGTTCAGTAAGGAAAAGGGAAAGTCACCAATTAACAAAATAATACACTCATATAACCAGTGGCGTAGCATGAAATTTTGAGCAGGGGAAGCTAATTCAAGTTGTCTTTCATGCAATATGAGAAAACGTATTACAAAAATATAGTCTTAAAATAAATAGTAGTCAATGTCAAGTCAGCAGTCGAAGATTGGTTGGAACATCTTAAGTAACACCAATAAGGCATGACCTCAAATGGTACGTAGTAAAATATGATTTCACGGTTTACACATATCTCTAATAAACAGACACGTATACGTATAACATTAGCTCACTCCCTGTCATATTAGAGGAATCACAATATGAACGGTCAATAGATACAGTATTAGTATCATTACATATGTATGCATCTGTCTTTTGGTTGTATCCTTCATTGACAGCTAGGGAGTCGGTCATTTGTTTTTTAGATCACACTTTTATTCGTAAGTCAGTCTTGATAATAGAACTGTCCTAAAAAATTCAAGTAAATTGGTGTCAGGAACTGATATTTCACTCATTATTTAGTATATCAGCCACAATGCACACTAACACTTCAACTGAACACAACTGATGAAAAGGGATAACTCGGAAACTACTTACTTTCAATGTTAAAGCTAGCTTCTTGCTAGCCTTGCGACCAGGATAGTTTAGTTAGAAAGGGATGGAAAATCTGCGGGGTGGGTTACACAGAAGAATGAGTGTGAGAAACCAGTCTGCTTGGAAGCTAGTTCGTGCAGGCTTCTTGTTTACTGCTGCATCACAAATCATCCTGAGCTGCCGCATCACAATATTTAACGCGTAATTATAAATTCTATTAAAATTAATAAATAATTTTGTCCATAGACTGCAGGTTTATTATGAAATTATTATTAACTGGGGAAGCTGAGCTTTTTAGCTTACATTGACACTACGCCACTGCATACAACTGACCTAACCAGTCGCCTTCCTACGAGAAAAAGCTGCGAGCATACAGCAGTTATGATATGTAACAAGGATATTGTACAAGTCACTATCGAAATGGTTTCATGAAGTAGAATTATTGTATAATTATGTAGAATGGATGAGTGGAAAGGGATGAATTTTTGGGTAGAAAAACAATTAAATTCCTGTAAGGTATTATTATCGTCACAGAAACACCTCAATAAAAAAATTACAAACTGTAATTTTCCCCAAAATTGAACTATAAATAAGCATTACCATATTTGGCACACACATGTAAAAAAATTACAAAACCAAAATATTTAGGCCATTTAATAATAATAGTATCATACCTCTGACCACTTACTAGCCAACTCATGGGACTCTACTCGAACCTTTTATTCAATGAAATAATGTTTCGAAAACAGTTTTTGCACAAAAAATTTTCGCTGAAACCAACTAAAATAAATGTAACAAAAACACTTTCAAAGCTTATCTATGTCAATTAATTTGGTATTAATAACAAAATGGTCAAGACTCTTATAATAAGTTTCTGTTCTATCTAATGCATGAGCACTTTCATTCAATATTGTGTATTCTGGTATATGGTATATCAACTGATATTACCCAATTTCTTACTTTCTGAGTGTCTTCTCCAACCATGCTGACGATTTTTGTCATTCAACAGTTCATTTTGGAATTCGATAATTTCTCTTTTGTACAAATGGGCTGCAAATCATATCCTGGGTGAATGATTATTTTCATCTGAAGTTCTGACATAACAGTATATAATTGAAGGGATGAGAATGATTATAGTCTTAAGCCACACTGACAAAATTTACAGGAGAATGTATTAAAGGTTTAGAGTTCAATGCTATTAGTTGTGGTATTGTAATTTCTTCGGCATATAATTATTTTTTCTCTCTTGTACAGAGGAGGGATCCGAAGGCTTACACTGCAGCCTGAGGCTTATTGTGCTTACCACTCCTATTCTGTGAATGACTGGGTAGCCGAATGGCTGCGCTCTTGTACAAGTACATCATTTGCTGAGTAATTTTTACAATATTTTACTAGTAGCTTCTCCATACATGTAAGAAATGAACACACACAAAAAACCATTTTTGTTACAAGTGTGACTTTGGACTATCTCATTCTAACCCTTCAATTATCAGGTGACCAATAAAGTTCAGTCAGTTTCTTGCTTAAGGGGATGCACTACTAAAAAATGACAGTTTTTGAAGAAATGTCATGTTTTTTTTTTATTTTACTCTTCATATGCTAAATTCCAATGCTCCATTACCACAACCTGTGTTTCAGCTATAATATGCACTATAAAAAACATAGAAAACTCTTGTTTTAGATTCCAAAAAACGGTTTCCAAAAATAAACCGTTATTTTAAATTTTATTTTTAAAAGAGTTATTTCTTGACTTAGATCATTGAAATTTCCCTGATTAATTCATAATCATGATCATAATATGCTGTTAAAATTTCAATACATTATCTCTTAAAATGTAGAAATTAGAAAATTCAGTAGCGCATCCCCTTAAAGATACAATGAGGTACGAATTTCAATTTTCATAACTGTATTAACTAGATCTTTAAAAATGTGTACAGATATCAAGCTGTAATAGCCTTCGTACAACGTTTAATATCATTTAGTTCAAAATTATATGAATTATTAAAACTTTTGTAAATTTAAATTGTATTTTAAAAAATCACTAATACTACAAATATCCAACTTGTTGCCTAAAACAGGACTCCTCACCATATCTCCACATCTTCTCTAAAATTCAACTTATTTCAGAAGAGTAATTAAATAAAGAACTATTTACATTCTTACATTAGTCAAACCATACTGAGCTTCAGTTGTTTCCACCATCAACACACAGAGATGCAGCGACCTCATTTACTGGACATGAATGTGAATTCCAAAGCAATAACTCCCTTAGATAAAGTGACTATGCTTTCAACCCAGTTATTTCGCGTAACCTAATTTTGATTTTACATGATTGACAATCTAGACTACAGAGATCACAGTACAAGGTCTTTTCAAGATTTCTTTAAAGCAAGAAGATATTAACTTACATAGTTTACAATATACATTTCCTTTTCTTTCCTGTTATGGAACGCAATTTTTTGATCAAAGAAAAGTTGTATGAAAATTTGTCCAATTATTATGTTACTTAAGATCCTCAACTCGAACCTAACCAATTTGACAGTATTTTCGTCAAAATCAGTTTCTTAGTTGTTAGTCCATGTTGCTAACAGATGTAATAGCATCGAATGTTGTTATTGTCTAATGTGCTACATCTAACACTGAAGTCATTCGCATAGAATCAATGCTCACATATAATACAATAAACCAATGTTGCGGACAAATGTGGCTACAATGAAGGTCAAAATATGAAATATCAAGGCATAAGTATCACTAAGATACCAACTCCACCACTAGCGTATCTAGCAACAATGTACAAATATATGTTACAATTAATACGACTTAATTTCGTTATAAAATCACTACGCATAAGTAAAAAGAATATCACAGAAAGACATGACACCTGCTATAAATAAAGATAATGCATATTATATTAATAAGACTAAATCGACAGCCCAGTTCAAAAGAGAAACAACTCAAAATTTAAAGTTTTGCGAAATCTGCATTTTGAAGCTTCTTGTTGCTGTGAAAAATCGAAGGATCGTTGAAATTACTCCAAATTCTGTTAATGATATTTTATATAGGGGAGACTGTTGTACCTTTAGAATAGTGTACCTCTGAACATTTTTTGTTTTTTAATTTTTGCTGCTACCTAGAGGACTCAAAATGAAGTAGATTGTAGAGAAAGCTGCTAAGTAGCTCTGGTCGTAGTTTCAGTTTGATTTATTGCAAAGTGTGAGTTCCGTAGACAAAGAAGTTTTTAGTACCAAAAGTAAACATTTCGTTCATTGATGTATGTTTTCTAACACAAAACCGGATTGCATTTGTTAATATCTTTCAAGTACGGTGTGTTCCCTATGATCTGGTGAGTAATAACATATTTTAATTTCCATGATTTATTTGACTCTCTTAGTTTTCGGAGCCATATTTGTTTAAACGTGCACCTCTTGTACCTTTGAACACAAAACATCTTGTACCATGGAACATGTTCCAAATTACACGATACTATCGGTTTTTGGTTTTCTTTTATTTTAAGGTCATGTCACGAAGTAAGTTTGCAATTAAAGAGGTCCACAATTGATTCAGATGCCTTGAAGAAAGCTGTTGAAGCAGTTACTGCTCCTCCAGGAAATAAAATCTAAATCAGAGAAGCCTGCTCTGTTTTATGATGGCAAATACATTTTAAATATGATTGTCAGTTTTTACACTATATTCCCACATATTCCATGTGTTCCAACTTACAAGAGGGTATGTTCCAAGGTACATGATCCTGTTGTACCTTTGAACACATTACATATCTCTTCATTTTATTTTTTCCATCCTGAATAGATCTGTAAAACAGGCAAATACATACAGGAAGTTGTAAAGGAATCTTCAGTAATTATTTCAACCATTTTTTCATTTAAAAAATTTCATTTCCCAAAATTAAAAAAAAATAAAATGTGAAAAGTGTTTAAAGGTACAACAGTCTCCCCTATACTTTAAGTTTCAAATTAGAGTGTGTTAATTGGATTTTTCACAGCAAAATGAAGTTTAAAATTCATGTTTTTCAATCAATCAATCAATCAATCAATCAATCAATCAATCAATCAATCAATCAATCAATCAATCAATCTTCTTAATATATCCAGCTGTTTGCTGACAACATAAAGTCCACTATAGTCCCCTGTAGTCTATTCAGTTGTTGTTTTTCACGAGAAATGAGGGCTATTTTGATCGGTGTTTTTCAAAACTTGAAATTTTGAGTTGTTTCCATTTTGAACTGGGCCGTCAAAACAAGAACAACTTTCCTGTTGTGTTATAATGATGTTACTACATTATTTATGTCTGAAGTTCGAACACAGAGAGTCCCATGATTTTTTTTTCTCTTTCCAGTGGTCAATAAGTAAATCAAAATTGTATGTCCATTGATTAACATGTCGTGTATTGTAACTACGCCTAACCCATGGGACACTAAATAGAACAAAGCCTCTCTTTATCTTAAAATTAACATCGAATTGAGCACATAAAATTGACTAAAAGTTACCCATTTATGTATGTACGATTCTCATAAGACTGATAAGCAAAGCATATGACAGGATATCCACTTCCCCTTAACTTGGATTACTAACTGTCATTAGGTTTTATCTGGATGCTGTCCAATGATGTGCAAACATTATAAGTAAAAGTTGAAAGGAAATTGTAAAAATTACGTTCCTTCTTACAGAAAAATTTAATATAGATTTCTTCTCCATGTTTGCTCATTTTAAGACAACTTCCAAATAAATCCTAATAATAATCTACCTTTAGCACTTCTATTTGTATCTCTTACTACCTATATTTAGCTATGAGTGCATTCATCCTTACAGTCACTTTCGATACAAATCACATTTTTATTTCTAGCAGTACAGAAGTTAAGTTTCGTTCATTATATATAGACATTCTATAAACAAATAATAATAGTAATATATATTATATTATCAGATTTCTTTTAACATAGGAGAAGGCATATTAACTCCCTACAGAACTCTTTGTAATGGTCCCTGGGAAGGGATTTTCAACATTTTCATAATTGTTAGTGCCAGATTAAGAAAAAGAGGATAATGGGACTAACTCGAAACGTTCACTTTAACACCTTCTATTGTTCACAGGCTAATTAAGTATTTACCGTAAATATTCTAACCTTGACAATATTATCACTGAGTCATTTAACAGTGTTGTCGAGGAAACCGATAGCAGATAATTAACTTGGTATGGCCTTGTTAAACAGACAATGATTTGAATACCTACAAATGACAGAGTGGATGCTAAAGAAGAAAAATAAGGAAGGCCCAAATACACATGAGGAGAATCTGAAGAAAATTATTCTGAAGGTAGGCCTAATTGCGAGGGGGGGGGAACTATGTTACACCATAAAGCTATATTAGAATTTCTAAGTTGATTTGTTACATTTTAGGTATTTAAAAAGTAACACGTACCGTAAACTGGGGTAAAGAGGATCACATGTGGTAAAGTGGATCATATGTGTATTGCTTAGATAAGTCAGCACCACATGGATCACACATGCAAAGAAAACCTTTCTTCTATAAATGCCACTAAAAATAGTTTTCTTTGCATGTGTGATCCATGTGGCGCTGACTTATCTAACAATACACATATGATCCACTTTACCACATGTGATCCTCTTTACCCCAGTTTACGGTACTGCATTTATAATAGCAGATTCTGAAATAATACACTGAGTAAGTGATTGTTGGGTAATACTTTCTATTGTTCACAGGCTAATTAAGTATTTACCGTAAATATTCTAATCTTGACAATATTATCAGTGAGTCATTTAACAGTGTTGTCGAGGAAACCAATAGCAGATAATTAACTTGGTATGGCCTTGTTAAACAGAAAATAATTTGAATACCTACAAATGACAGAGTGGATGTTAGAGAAGAAAAATAAGGAAGACCCAAATACACATGAGGAGAATCTGAAGAAAATTATTCTGAAGGTAATTGCGAGGAAAGAAAATTCTCGAAAAAAAAAAAACTATGTTACACCATAAAGCTATATTATAATTTCTAAGTTGATTTGTTATGTTTTAGGTATTTAAAAGGTAACATGTGCTGCATTTATAATAGCAGATTCTGAATTAATGCACTAAGTTAAGTGATTGTTGGGTATTTGAAGAAATGTAATTTTCGTTCTATTAACTACTTTTATAGAAACAGATATTCATTGCTTTTATTATTGGGTTGGTGCATAGGTTCGTAGCATTTTTGTTTCGCGGGTTGGTGCTACGGGTTTACTTATCGATTATCATTTTTTATTTGAAGTTCAATTGTTGTGCTTGAGTTTACATATTGAAGTTTTCATTTTTGCAGATAGTGAGTGGAGCCGTGGACGCTATAAAAGTGTCAAGTGGAGAAAGTGGAACATTTCCGACATATTCTTCTTTTTGAGTTCAATAGAGGGGTGAAAGCAATGGAGGCAGCCTGAAACATTTGCTCCATGTATGGGGACGATGCTATCAGAGAGAGCATGGCAAGAAAATGGTTTTCTGGTTTTAAGGAGGGTCGTTTTGACATTAGTGACATTCCATATTCAGGAAGACCTTCAGGGTTTGATGAAGACCGTTTAAACATATTAATTTGCAATGATCCACGTCAGTGTACCCGAGAACTGGCAAATGTGATGAACTGTGACCATTCCACCATCGTGTGACAATTGGGCAGGGTTAAAATTTCAGGTGTATGGGTACCGCATGCTCTAAGCCAAACCCACAAAAATCAGTAGGTGGCCATATGTGCATCTTTGCTTGCTCGTCAACGATTGGCTCGTGAACAATACCGAACATTTCTATCCAATATCGTTACTCGTGACGAGAAATGGTATCTTTATGCTAACATAAAGAAAAGGAAGGAATGGTTGAGCCTGAACAAAAAAGCAACTCCCCGTACAAAAGCCAGCGTGCATCCACAAAAGATAATGTTATGCATCTGGTGGAACTGCGTGGGTGTGCTGTATTATGAATTGTTTCCCCGAAGTGTAACCATCATTGCCGACATTTATTGCCACAAACTGAGATGTCTTGCACACGCAATTCAAGAAAAACGATCAACAAGACTGCGTGAAGTGATGCTACTCCACGATAATGCCTGTCCGCACTCTGCTAACCTGACACAAAACACTATCCAGGAGTTGGGTTGAGACAGCATTCCGCACCCTCCTTATTCACATGCTCTTGCGCCCTAAGATTTTCACCTTTTCCACTCTCTATTGAACAACCTTCAAGGAACTTCCTTTCCGGATGAAAATGTGCTCTGAATATGGCTTGATGATTTCTTTAACTCAAAACCACGCAATTTCTATAGGTGTGGAATCGAAAAATTACTCCAGCATTGGCAGACTGTTGCAAATAGTGAAGGAGAATATATTGTTGAGATTCTCTCTCATGTATATCTGATGTGTTTAATAAACTTATGAAAAATTGCTACGAAATTATGCACCAACTTAATATAAAAATATTTTAAAGACTGATTCTTGCCAAGTTTTTCTAAACATCTTCATAAAATTTTATAAAAATAGATATTTATTGTTCTCTTTCATAAAAAATGTTGGGGACTAGCATTCTTACGATATTTCCTTTATAGGATTCTGTCTTAAAATTTAATAGAAAACAAGCATTTTGTAGTGTAGACTTTCACGGCCAGAGTCTATAGATCTAGATTCATTTTCCAGGCTGAGAGGCCGTGGTCTGTTGGTTGGTTTTCTACCAGACGTTTCGTCTGCAACTGCGGCAGACATCTTCAGTGGAGTGATATCTGAGGTCGCAAAACTCTTCTCGGCATACCTGAGGCATACCTGAAGATGTCTGCCGCGAGTTTACAGACTGAAGATGTCTGGTAGAAAACCAACCAACAGACCACGGCCTCTCAGCCCGGAAAATGAATCTAGATCTATAAACAGGCATTTATTATTTTCTTGTAAAAAATTACTTTTCCAAAGCTTTTCTTTGGGGTTGTCTCAGTAATGTTATATTGTACTTTCGACCTTAATTAAAAATAAATAATGACTTATTTGCATGTGTTTATATAATGCCAAAGTTTAAAATCAACATTGTTTCTTTATTGGCAGAGGGTAACTGAGGTTTCTTGTTATAGAACTAATGTCAATACCATACTGTACCATTTTTGCAATGAAATGGCAAGTTTTAATTAAAATTTTAATGAGAAAATATAAATGCAGCATATTTTGTATTACATTCACTTTGTTACCTTTGATAAACTTGCTCATTCTCATTTTTTATTTCTTTACATGCCTAAAACTAATTTTTAGGTCAATTTTGTATTATGTCTGTTTACAGCCAAAGCTAGCGTTTTTGGCATGTGTCCTCACATCACGTCAGCAATCTGGGAATCACAATTGTCAGTCTTATTGCCTACTGACTGAGGCAAAGGCAAGATACTCGCAATTGCGTTTCTGGGTATGTCCTTGAGTACAGTGCCCAATCAGTGGCACTTCGACTGACAGTGGTACACCTCCTAAACACAAGTCATGTCAGCAATCTGCCAATCATAGTTGTCAGCTTTCCCACCCACAGAGTGTGGCAAAGATAAGATACTCGCTCTAAACGTTCCCATTACTTATTTCACACGCCAAAAACTGTGGATCTGGTTGTCATTCAGGGATCTGGTTCTTTTTCTGTCCTAAATATGACATGAGACATCTAGCTTCATCTTTTTGCTAAATAAGGCCAAACCAAGATTTTTCACCACTCTTGCCAAGGTTTGAAATCGCCAACCTTGCATTTAATGGCAAGTAGTTACTCCACTACCAGGAACAAGGAAATTGCACAAATTTATATACCAATATTACTTTTTTCTGGTCTGCCCTGAATTTTACTGTTACTCGCCCCGACTCTAGAGACGTGTTCATACTACACAAACACACATTCTTTTCCAACCAGATGTATGATGTTTACATCAGGAATAATCTTAATTGAGATAATACATAATAAGCTGTGAATATTATGGTAAATTATGCTATTATATTTCAGTACTTTGGTAAAGACAGGCCCAATTACAATATGAAAATAGGAACTTCTATAGAAAATAGTGCTAATTAACCCTTTCTTACCTATAGATATCATATGGTAATAATTAACTTTATAGCATTTATATACTTGTGTGTTACATATGAAGGTAAATTTTGCTGGATAACTTCTATTTCAATACATTTTCATCAATATAGTTTTGTTTCAAATGTTGCCACTCCCGTAACTTGGTCCTAATACAGCTATTTGTTTCAACATGGATTGCTTGTAAATTTAATTTGGGTTAGAAAGGGTTAATAGTAATTGTCATACACATAACAGCCACATTTTCCTCTTATTTAAATCTAGCACTGGCAATGACTGTATCATGAAAACATATAAAACAATTTCATGCATCAAATATTATTAAAATACTGAACCTAAACGCAAACTCTATAGTCACATGAACTCGAAAACATTTTATAAATGTAAGCAGTAGACTGCATATTGTAGAGATCTCTTTCCATACAATCACTTGAGAAAGCAAAACAGTTCCTTGGGTAATGACTAAATGCCGATAACTAATAGGCACAAGATAAGGATTTATTTATCCTTATATACCACTAATAATTCCTACTAAACTACTATTATAAACTAATCTTTAAAAAATGTCTTTCTTCTAACACAATGTGTGTGGACAGATTCATGAAGAGACCACTTGGACCCTATTAAACAATTACATGTAAGTAAATACAGCTGAACCACAATATGAGTACGATTTATATGTTATAATGGTCAATTTTATATAAGTATGATTTCTTTCCTTTTCATGATCTTCCTCTTACTTAAGTTGTCTAAAATTTTATTACAGTATAACCTCGCAAATCCGAACCCCTGGTGTCTGAAATATTGGTTAATCTAAATGGGAAAAATGAAAGACTTAACAGAAATTTTAGCTAACCCCATCTGATTGCGATCACATTAAAATAGAATTTTGGATAATTCAAACATCTGCTGATCTTAAAAGAGATTTAGAGATATACCTTAGTGTGAAAGTACTGGAGTGCAAGAAGACTTTGTTGTCAAACATTGCGTGTGTGTGAGCAGCTCTCCTACTTCATAACACTCTAATACACATATTTCTTATTATAGAGATTAGGTGCTGAATTCTAAATTTATATCTTGCACATGAACTTGTAGCAGTTGTAGCAGAGCACTGATTTTCTCGAAAAATTTAAAATTTTTGTAGTGGTTGAAGGTGATGCGAGGTTTCTGGGTATTTTACCAACAGACAGGTTGGTGGCAGAGTCGACATACAGCTCTGAAAAGCTGGATATTTTTACATCTATGACATCATCAAAAAATAAAAAAATCTTGCTATGATGAGGTGAGGTTCAACTGTATTTAGTTGTTCTATTTAAATTTTGTCAGAACAGCAAGATAAAACAACGGTCCAGTTCTACAAGGAAACAGCTCAAAACTTAAAGTTTTGAGAAACCTGCATTTTAAAACTTTATGTCGCTTTGAAAAATCAAAGGATCGTTGAAAAATTAAAAAATTATGGTTTATTTAACGACCCTCGCAACTGCAGAGGTTATATCAGCATTGCCGGTGTGTTGGAATTTTGTCCTGCAGGTGTTCTTTTACATGCCAGTAAATCTACTGACATGGGCTTGTCGCATTTAAACACACTTAAATGCCATCAACATGGGCCAGGATCGAATCTGCAATCTCGAGCATAGAAGGCCAGTGCTATATCAACTATGCTACTGAGTCTGACAGGATCATTGAAATGACTTCAAATTCTGTTAATGATGTTTTATATATACTATAAGTTTCAAATTAGAGTGTGTTAATTGGATTTTTCACAGCAACATGAAGCTTTAAAATTCAGATTTCTCAAAACTTTAAATTTTGAGTAGTTTCCCTTTTGAACTGGGCCATCAAAAATATAAATATGTGTAACAGAGATGGACAAACTTCCCAGATGAGTCACAATAAGGTAATAATTAATAATAACTTATAAAAATGTCAACACTTTCAGTCAGTTTTTAATCCCTTCCAGCTGAATATATTATAAAAAATGTATCTTACAGCCAAGATGTCAATATATACCTATGTAGCTCACAATCAAATGTTAATATATTGGTTGCCTACAGTAGCATGCATTGGTCAGAATACATTAATATCATCTCCATTCTAGCTACACAGATGGTGAAAATATTCATTATTTTATGCAGATTCGTTAATCCAGTTAAATATAATGCTCCAGAAAAAAAATTATTTGCAAGAGAATTTCATTGTTTTGTCGAAACTGTTTTAGGCAATTTTACAAAATATTTGCTATGAAATCTGAACAGAAGTAAAACTGCAGTAAAGACCGATATAACAGCTGTTGGGGAACATAGTTCACCCCCAACATTACAGCTGAAGGTGTGAAATTATAATAATAAATTTTTGTATTTATAGCAAAAATGTTTTTAAAAATATTTTATAGCATTAATTATTCGAAGAAATAGCTTTATTAGCTGAAACCTGCTTTGCTATTTTATGCATTTGAGAGAGGTAAATGAAAATATTACGTATGTTTAGTCAGCAGTCCAAAGACTGGTTGGAACCAGTTCCTTTCCCTCCTACATTGCATACATCACTAATTGATCAGTTACACATTTCACTAATCAGACTTGAGATGTATACAACAATTGATTTTCCTCTGACATATATCTCAAGTGAGATGTACTGCCAGTTAATAGATGTACATATCAGCCAGAACCTCAATCAGAGGTGGAAAATAAGATATGCAACCTAAATGGTAATGGACATACCTGATCAATGTTACAATGTTCAGTTAATTAACTATAGTTTCAATTACGTTGCCAAAGAAAAAAAAAGTGCAGTTATATGTTGATGACACATTTTGCTATATATATATATATATAGTCCTGTGTCGTGGTCTAAGGCATCCTGCCTAGGACTCGCATTACGGAATGCACACTGGTTCGAATTCCCATGGGGGAAGACATTTTCTCATGAAATTTCGGCTAGTGTATGAGACCAGTGCCCACCCAGCATCGTGATGCACTTGGGGAGTTATGATAGGTATCAAAAATCAAGTTTCGCAAACCAGCTATAACGGCTGGGGGGATCATGCTAACCACACGATACCTCCATTCTGGCTGGATGATCGTCCACTTCTGCTTCAGCATGTGGACGTGAGGCCAGTAGCCGGCTGGTCAGTCTTGGCCCTTCATGGGCTGTAGCACCATGGATTTTTGTATATATATATATATATATATATATATATATATATATAGGGTGTTTCAAAAATAGAGGGCATAATTTCAGGTATGTATTCCTCACATGTAGACAATACAAAAAGTTCATTACAACATGTGTCCGAAAATCCTTGCTTTCCGAGTTATGGCCCTCAAAACAGTGATATTCACCGGAACGTTTTTCTTCCCGCAGGTAGGTGCCGTGACAGAAGATATTAACAGAGGATACTCTGACAGTTAATTCCGAGGTGAAGGGTACTTTGAGTGTTGTGTTTGACGTTGTACTGTGCGACATGTACTCAAATCAGGAGCTGACAGAAGTGCACTTCATGTACGGTAAGGCGGACAATGCTGCTCTGGCTCGTCGTTTGTACCGGAAAGGTATCCTGCTCGATGGATAGGTAGAAGTGGCCCAATTGCTTGGCCTCCACGCTCACCTGATTTCAACGCTATCGATTTATACTTATGGGGCCATTCAAAATCATTGGTGTATTTGTCTCCGGTGCCTGACATGGAATAGCTTCGGAATCGAATTGTGGCAGGTTGTGAGGAAATACGCAATACTCCTGGAATTTGGGATAGTCTAGTGTTCGCAGGGCCATGAGACATCGATGTGAGGCCTGTATTCAAGCAGGAGGTGGGCATTTTGAACATCTGCTGTAAAGACAACTACCTGCGGGAAGAAAAACGTTCCTGTGAATATCACTGTTTTGAAGGCCATAACTCGGAAACCAAGCATTTCCGAACACATGTTGTAATGAACTTTTCGTACTGTCTACATATGAGGAATACGTACCTGAAATCATGCCCTCTATTTTTGAAACACCCTGTATAGAATGTTCATGTTTAACTTCAATGGCAACTGGCAATTGTAATTTAAAAATCAACAATCTAAATATTACAAACAGCTAGTGCCTCCCTTTACCCCTCCCTGCAAACAATATCCATGTCCGTGCATGTCAGAGTGTCAGAGTTATGCTCTCTGGTCCATGTAGTCTGTAGCGAACAAAAGCAAAGACCAATACTGCGCATGCATGGTTCACGGTACACAGGGCTACAAAACCGAAGTTCCTGACTGTATCCTGAAGAATGAAACAAAATTTGAAAAATGTATTCAAATTGGAATTAAAAAAATATGCATTCTTCGAAATAGCTCGTATTTTGCTGAAAATTTAATTTATCGTTGTAACAGCTATTTATAGCATTAATTCGCAATAATGAACTGGCTTTAAAGGGTTGTAATTATGATGAAATGTAACGAAAAGTAAAAAAGCAGCAAAAGGCATGCTCCTCATTTTTGTCGCATTTACCGCAATTGTGATATTTCAATGTCTCTAATAGCTTATCAGTGCTGACCAATGACAGTTGACAGAATGGTTAATACAACATAATGCACTACTATTTATTGAATCTCCAGGCATTATGGAAACCCTATTTCACAACAACAGCATAATAAACTTAACAAAATCATTAAAAATTAAATATGATTGTGAATGTAAGTTATAAATTGTCTATAACAACATTAATTATTCTTAAACATATTTGATGCATACGGAAAATGAATTGCCACAACTACAAATATGAATCTTAAAATTCAGTCATTGTCTCTTATATGTGAGACAAACAAACAGAATATGTTTTACAGTTTGTGTGGACTCCTTACATATGCAGATAAGGCTACTGTCCATCTTAATTTTAAATATCTCAAAGTAATAATCAATGTACCGTGACCTGTCAGAAACTGTGTTAAAATGAAATTAGAGAAGCATGATTAACTCTGAGTCTGTTTTAGACTAAAGGAAAATAGAGTCCTTTAATTATAGCACTGATTTTACTGTAAAGCCAGTTTTCATTCTAGCAGTTGATACTGAAATTTTGTATTTGACGCCTGATGTAGGATGTTGGGCATTTAATATAATTTAGGTTTGAAGACACTGACCGTTTTGCAACTTGATCTACAATTCAGGGGTGCTCAACCTATGGAATGTGATCGAGTGCAGTCGATTGCCACTACTTCTTAAGTCGATCTTCAATTCTCGAAATATGACTTCAGATGATTGTTGAATCTTTCATTTCTAATTGACGTGACAGCTAAATTAAATGACTTAAACAAGGAACTTCAAGGACAAAACCAAACTATCATGGTTGTTGTCTGCACAAACTCGATCTAACACAAGTGCAGAAATTTAATGTGAAATATTTCCCTCAAACTACTGCTCAACTCGCAAGTCAGGAAAAATCTTTGGATCATGAAGCTGCAAAGGATTATGGAGGCAATCTCACAATGCTAAAGACAGAATCTGAAACCCGTTTTTCACATTTCAAAGCAATGGAATCTGTTATATCTTTGATAGCAGTCTTTCCAACAAGTGAATGTGGAAAATGTCTCAAGTAAAATTAGCTCTAAATCTTATGCCAGGAAGAATACAAGAAATGGTGCTTACTACCACAGAACGGCAAAGGGGTCTGTCTATATGAAGACTACACTCCAGCCGACAGCTGGGTTAGGTATCACAAAGGTCTCTCAATGTCTGAGTGGAGGTATGCTACCAAGATGACAGCTAATGTGGCCCCAGTACATGTCATACCAGGCAGATTCCAAGACAGTAACCGCTGCAGACGATGCCACAGCAAGATTGAAACACTTGCACATGTCTTGGGATCCTGTCCTTTTGGCAATGCTCTTCGCAACCTTAGACATCACATCATCTGATCAAAACTTGTTAAAGTGCTGCAGAGTAGTGGATACATCACATATAAAGAAGTCCACGGATTAGCTGAAAAACAGCAGTGTACGTCAAGTCGACATTATCGCCTTTGAACCTGGTAATATCAAAGACTATCTAGTAGATCAAACTATCAGGTTTGAGTCTCACAGAAGTCAACCTAACAAAGTGGACGCAGAAAAAAAAAAAAAATCTATGAGCCGACCATTCCGTACTATAAAAATTCCTACCATCTTAGCAATATAGAAGTTATTGAAGCTTATCCACACACCAAGTTATTGGTATGTTTGTTGGTGCAAGAGAAACCATCACCACTCGTCTTCTTTCTTTCTGCAAATGCTTTGAAATACCAACTACCATCATTAAAGTAGCTATTGAGAGTTACTGAAGCTATCAATTTACATCCTACAACATAATCTTTATTCCACATCCTGAGCTAACTTTCTAGTACTATTTTCTTAGGCCTACTTTTTAACCAAGTTAAATTTTATATTGATCACTAGGGCCCGGATTTCGATGACTTTGCATCTTTTTTTCTGACGATGCTAGGACAATGCTCTATGGAAGATAAATGTAGCTCATATCATCTTCAGTGAAATTAAACCAATTTGATGGGTCATTTTTTATGTATTTTTGGACACTTTTCTCTGATAGGGCATTTTTTTACGGATTATTACTTTCTATTAGTCATATTTTAAGAACAAATCCGGGTTTTTGTCATTTTGAGCGATTTTGATTGCATTACTGTTAATATTAGTAAAATTATGTTTCTGAAGCACTAAATCTATGAATTTTTAGAAATCTGTTGCATTGTGGCCTCCCCTATTCATGTTCTGTTAAACATTTGGACTCGTCCAACTAACCGGTCATGTCTATTTTAAGACAGACTTTGTCCTCTAAAGGAATGTGGGGGTGAAATTACCTGCTTGGGGTTCGCACTGTCACGGGTTCTTGTTACAATTCAGTCATTCACAGAGCGGAAGGTAGTCGTTTAGAGGTACTGAAGTAATATTTCTATTTTGCCATGCCAAAATTAAAAACAAGCAATTCCGCGAAATTAAAACAGTTTGCATCGGAGTATGGTGACACTGTATTTTCTAGTGATGGTACTATATTGTACTGTAAAATTTGTGAAGTGAAGGTTTCAGCAGAGAAGAGATTCACCGTGGACCAACATGTGAACAGAGAGAAACATAAACGCGGTCTTCAAGCAGGAGAAAGAAAAAAACAACAGATGCTTCTCGGGCAGTGCACTAGTGCAAACTCAGCGAATTCAATGTTTTACGAAGAGCTATGCCAAGCTTTTGTCTCGGCAAACATCCCATTCCACAAACTCAATAATAATGTCTTCCGAGATTTCCTGCAGAAATACACTGGAAAATCCATCCCAGATGAGTCGACAATTAGAAAAAATTACATTGAATCATGTTACAACAGAACTCTTGATGCCATACGAGCAAAACTGGACGGGAAAAAAATCTGGGTCTCAATTGATGAGACCACAGATTGCATGGGTCGCTATGTTGTAAATGTAATTGTTGGGGAAATTAATGAAGAAAACAGTGGTGACATTTTCCTTTTAAATTGTGAAGTCTTGGAGAAACTACACCCTGGTGAGTACAAGAAACCCTGGAAAAAGGTGTTTGTAAGTTATTGTAATGCAGTGTTGAGTGATAAAGTGTAAGTGATATTACCATATCGCGCAAGGAGGTCGACAAATAAAAGTAATTTTTAAGTCATTCTTTTTTATTTTTAGGTCATTTTTAATTGATTTTAAAGTCATAAAGTCATCATTTTAAGGTCATTTTTTAGTATTCTTTAGATCATCAAAATCCGGGCCCTATTGATCACTATATTATAAAATTCATGATTTCCTATCATATTTTATTAGATTTAAATCTTATGTCCATTATTCTTTGTCATATGGCAACCTCACAAGTTGGGAATGACATGAATTAAAAATTAAAAAAAATGTTAATAATAATAATAATAATAATAATAATAATAATAATACATAACAACATCTCTAAAGTACTGGAAAGAATGCCCAATAGCTGTTACAGCATATTTACCCTTGCTGGTTACTTTGTCCATTCTTGTACAGTGATATAATTTACTAATACACTTTAATATTGAATAATTAATCCTTTATAGAGCATTTTTATCTTTCTTAAAGGAAAAAAATAAATTATTCGAGGAGATGCCACACTGACGTCATTTGTTAACTGCAGTTGCAATGTACAGGTAAGCATCAAATCACTCTGTATCCAAGTTTACTCTATAAAAGATTAACAGTAACTTCATCTTGATATTATATTATATCTACATACTCTAATTACAGCCAGACAAGTGGAAGAAGAATAACAAACAATGATGTTAGTCTTTAACAATAACAAAAAGAACAACAAAAATAAAGCAATAGCCATACTCAGAAAATGTGTTGTGCATCCTACTTGGTTGTGCTGGCTAAAATAGATACTCAAAGTGGGAACAGAAGAAGGTACAATGGCATCACTAATATTTTCCACAAAACTAATAGAATTCAGTTTATCTAATTTCTTATTCAAACTACTGGCAGTTTATATATGTGCTTACACTTCATAAAAACATTTTCCACACATCACATTTACCTAAGAGCCAAATTTTCACATCCCATCACCATTTTCTACTAGATAAATTATGTATAAAAAGCATCTTAATTTTCATCATCATGACATCAAACTATAAAAACAAACATTTCAGAATTTTCTACTGGAAATAAAATATCTGCCTATAATCTAAAATTAAACAATTTTCTTGGTTTATTATGAAAATAACATGCTATGAAGCATCTCTATCTATAATATATAGTCTACAACTCTTTCATAACAAAATTTTACTAGGGAATTTATATGAAAAGTAATAGATGGCACATTATGGCACAAAGGAAATTACTAAATCAGTGGACCAGATGTTCTCTGTTTGTTTTTAAAGAAAAGTGAATGGAGAAATTCATTATTTATCATCATTAATTGCAACACACTATTTCTTCCATGAAGTCTTTGTTGTAAACTAATTTCTTTTACTTAAGAATAAAATTATTGTTACAAAACACTTTTTTTTGCTTCATTTTAAAAGCTAATTGGTGGTAGATAGCCATACATGTCTGCCAGTCCAGGAAGACATGTTGGAACCTATCTTTTGACATAGCCTTCAGAACTGCCTCCATGAGTGGAGGTGTGTTGAAAGCTTCAGCATCTGGTAGTGGAGCATGGCGAGGCCTATCTGAATTTAATTATTATTAGTGATGAGAGTTGGCTTCACCACTACAATCTCGAAAGCAAACAGGCAAGCACTCTGGAAAACACCCAGTTCTCTGACACCAAAGAAGGCCACGGTTGTTCTGTCAGCACGAATGGTAATGCTAATTTCCTTCTTTGACTGGTCTACCAACATGGAATGCCCCACATATCAAGATTACTGGACAGTATTACGTGACAATTTTGAAGACCCTGACAAAACACATCAGACGAAAACATGTTTTTTTTCTAATGCCAGGCATTTGACAGTAATGTCATTTGACCTCTTGCATTCCAATATTTTTCAAAGATATTGTCATGGTTAGCCACTGACGCACAGAAAACATGCTAACCTGGTTAGCGTATACACCATGGTAATGCACGACCTCGAATTTACAACAATGTTGTTCAATATTTGGCCCAACAAAACATCAAATGTGTGAGGCATCCTTCATACAGTCCAAACTTTACTTAGTAGAGGCGGTTCCGAAGATGTCAAAAGACAGGTTCCAGCATGTCTTCCAGGATTGGAAGATATACTGACCCAAGTGCATACAACTTGATGGGAACCATTTGGAAGAAGACCATATCAATCTGGACCCTGCCCAATGTACTTCGTGAGTAAAAAAATCATTCTTACTCTTTTCTGACTTGCAATTTTTATACTAATTATTTTTTTCTGTTAATAATTTAACTGGAATATATGAGAAATAATTTATAGAGTTAAATAATATAAATATGATAGAGAAGAATAGATATAAATATTAATCGATTTATTTTATTGGTTCTTATGTTTGTAATATCAAGTGAATAACTTTTATATTAATAATTTGTTTTACAAAACACTACATTTTCACTGTAGAAATAATTATTAATATTTATAAAACAATAACTAAAATAATTATTTAAATCCTTCAAAATCGGGAAACAAAAAAATCTATAATATAATTTACGATGCAGTAAAAAAAAATACAAAATCCTCATATAACATTGGACTCTGTGAAAATTTTAATCTTGAAGAACACGTTTCACCTCAGCATGATATCGAAAAAATTTTTCTTAAAATAACATTGTTATACAGTAGAGTCCCGATTTTCTGGACTATACGGGCCGAAGGCAATCCAGATAATATGGAGGATGAGAGCGCTTATGTGATTTTGGTCCTGTAATCTTAAAGGGACAAAGGTCGGATCAGTAATGTAGAAAGATGTTACTTACATGTACATAATAAATGAGTTTTTATTCAAAATACAGTACAGTATGTAACTAACTTTAACCCTTTCATTCACTGCGTCCTCTACAGAGGACAATGAGTTGCTGAGAGCAAGTCCTTTCAGGTGGACAGTTCATATCTGTATATCTAGACATCATACTGTAAAAATGAGACTGTGGACAATTCACAAAAACTTAAAAGGAGTCAAGAACAAACAATGAGACTTTTCCAAACAAAAACATAATTCGTGACTGAAAGGGTTAAAAAACTTTGTTACTGTTCAATACTGTATATACATACAGGCTATTCCATCTCAAATCGACTGAAATATAGAGAAAATTGACCTTGCAATTTTTAAATACAATGAAACTTTTTCTGTCCGTAGACAACTGTGATATAATGCTTTGTGCAAAGTTTGAGGCATCAGAACTTAATAGTGTTTAAATTAATAATAGGCCTATTTAAATTTATCGTATTTTCATAAAATTAGCAACTTTAAAGTGTTGTGGCTCGGAAACCCTTTCACCCAATGATCAAAATAATGATTTATTTTGATGCTGAAAAGTTGAAGTTTATATTGACATATAAACAGTTTTTCTTACTTTTTATGGAAATGGAGAAATTTAGATTTTTCTTCATTAAGACGCCTTTGGCCACGAAAAAATATTTTTAAAATATATGGTTAGATTCCGCATTGAAAGTACAAATAAACACATATTCTTTACTGGTGGTACGTTGATAAGAAAGTACTGAAAATATCAAATAAAGAAAATAAATAGTATGCGCGTGAACTAACCAGCTGACTGTGAGATGGGAGCTTAGCCGAGACAAGCAAGACCAGGAGACAAACACGTGATGTGTCGTCTAGCAGTCATGGCTGGGCTAGCTTTATCACAAGTTTTCATAATAATTTATTTAATACCCTCAAAACTTATTGCGGAGCCACTAAGCAAACAATACCGAATCCCTCTCAATAATGCAAGGTTTTTTCTCAATATTTTTTTACATTTTTACAAATGGCCAAAAATCCTAAAAGCAAGTAAAATCAGATTATCTGTCTCTCTGTGTACAATAAATATAAGGATTACTTCTTAACATAACCTACCAAATGTCAGCTTCAAAATGAGCTCTCGTTCAATGTTCTGCAGTAAATGGTTCCAGAGTTCTGAGCGCTGAAAGTGGCTTGTTTTTATAAAATACGCTAAATTTGTCGCTCAATAATACGAAAACCGTTTGACTTTCGATAGTATATTTTTGAAAATGCACTCCCCTCCGCACCTTGTATAAATAGGAAAAAAATTAGAGTATAAAAAATGCGAGGTTTTTTACTGATCGATTTCATATGGAATAGCCCATACACTACTGTAATGCAAAAAAAAAAAAAGTGATCCAGATAACACAGAAGGCCAGATAATTGGGACTATACTGTATAAGAATGTCGTTAATGTAAAAAAACTGATAAACTGTGAAGTGAATGTTCGACTAATATATGTTTATGCAAATACTGACATTGTATCCAACTGATGAATTCCAATTATCTCATTACATACCGGTATTTCTATTTTTCTTTCACAATCTATCAACTATAGTTGGTCAAACGTGAAACCAACAGTACAGTATGTGTTAAAGGACAGATTACAGAGCAAAGTCAGAAACTTTCTTATGGGGCAGCAATGAAGAATTTGTGACACAGTGATAGGGAAAAATGGAATGACCCAAAAAAATTCTATCATAACAAAATTTTTCCCCACCAAAAAATCAACATAAACCTGCGAACATTTGAACCTGGGTCTCCAACTTAGAAAGCTGATATTCTAACCACCAACTATCTTCAAATATTCTAAATAACGATAAAAAAGATCTCTGGTCCAAAGATTTTGTTGTTTGTTAGGGTCAGAAATGGATTCGTATAACAAGTTGCGAGCTGGTCCCAAAATGAACATTTCTTTAAAAAAAAGTAGCCGTGCTCTGCCACCATAATAAAAGACTAACCTCCTCTGGAATTTTACATTTTTAAGCTTACATCCTCTCTCTCCCACTTCAAGCACTGGTACTTGCTGAAGTACTGTACATGACTATATACATTGTACACAACACATGAGTGAAGTCTTTGTAGTTTTGACGCTACTAGTGAACTGAAAACTCATATCAAGGAATTAAGAGGAAGCTGGAAAAAGATACGATACATCCATAGTCCACAAACCTCTACGTCTTCTCTAATATATCCTCTTTTGTGTCTTCATTAAAATATTTTCTAGCTTCAGCAAATGACTGCACATCCTCGCGACGCTAACATTTAATTCTTCCTCTATAGTTCGGTAGTCATGTGGGAGGTGAGGGCTTGTACTCGCTTAGCATTACAACTTTTGCATAAGACATGGTCATCCAGAGGATAGCATCCACGTCCCTCTGCTTCTGATGATAATACCAGACCACAATCCTGCAAACAACATATTTCAGTTAGAAGTAAACAAGGACTTAAATTGCTAGGTATGCATAGTGGCAAGGAAGGGCTGAGAATAGAAATTAAAACACTCTTGGGCTATTTAATTACATTATATTTATATATAGTCAACTCTGGATATAGTGAACATTCGGATATAGTGAACTTAAATCATTGGTCCCGACCCGCATACATTGAAAAGTACATTAATATTTCCGGCCGCAAAAGGGCATCTGTCGGATACAGGGGGAGAGCCATTAATCCTTCTCATTGAAGGCTTTAAGGAACCAACCTGGACAAATACCCAATGTCCCATCCCTACCTTCCCGTGGTGCAGCTGTTAGTAAGCATAATTTTACAAGCTGAACTAAAGGGAGGGGCTACTCATCAATTAGCACTGGTCAGCTTGATGAGTTAATGACTGAATTTGGTATAATTTTCCTCTATCCAATACCTAATTCCCTCTTTACCCTTTCCTATCCAGTCCTCTGACTGAACTCTTACTTTCTTTGACCCCGACGGCATTAGAGCATTCGAGGCCTAGGGGTTCATTTCCCTTTCCTTCCTCCTCTTTCTACTTTTCTGTTCCTAGTGCTGACCTGCTATGGCACTAAAATCGTCCTCCAGTGGCTTAAGGAGGGAAAGCTGGTGATCAACAAGATCTCCCAGCTAGGTCCAATGGACCCGTCGACCAACAGCACGTGTGGTCCTCCAGACATTCTGGGAGTTGTGTGTGAATGAAGTAGCCACCAAAACATTAAAATATGGTGTTCACTTAAATCGGCTACAACTTGCCATTTTCATCTCAAAATCTGTGCTTCAGTGGCTGACCATGATAATATCTTTGAAAAATATTGGAGTGCAAGAGGTCAAATGACTTTATTGTCAAATGCCTGGCATTAGAAAACAACAACAAAACATTAATATTTCCGTTTATAGTGAACCCTCGCTTTGGTTATAGTGAACCTTGTATCCTGACAAATTCTTATTTAAAGTCAGACCTTCTTGTATAAATAGAAAGATTGTGTTGAGAACAACATTCTAAGTTTCTTACTCCTTTGTCAAAGAACATAGGTAGGATTAGTGATTCCTAGACAATGAGCTGTACTGTAAATCCAGGCAACACGTGACGACCACTGTCCACTGTCGAAGGGTTGCCATTTTGTTTTCAGGCACTCTACTCTACTGTTATTTTTACTCCCCAACCGTGAAAGGGTTGCCTTTTGTTCTCAGAAACATTTCCATTATGACGGATAGCATCGAAACAATGGAAAATGAAATTGCCTTCTTTTATTAAAAGGGAACGGACATTATGTTCAGAACATAAATGAAGGTAAGATTTCAATGGCTTTCAAACTCCATCAACCCTCTCCCAGTTTCCATTAAGTAACCCGGGAAATTCCAAGGCTGAGTATGCAGTCACACCATAACAGCATTTGTCATTTCTACCTGATCGTCTGTTCCTAGTGTTCCAACAGTGAATGTACTGTATAAAAATGTCGAAGCGTAAAGTGTTTTCTTTGGGAGATAAGGCGAATATTATAAGTGACAATGAACGTGGTCTTTCACAAGCGGACGTGGGTCGACAGCATAGTTTAAGTAAATTATCTGCGAGTATACAGTATCCAGTGTAATTGATTCCACAAAAATGAAATATTTTATTTTCTTGTTCACAATATCATTCATTTCTGTCATTTAAGGTTAGGGGAGAGACACTTCGGGTATAGTGAACGAAATACTGGTGTGCAAGTCCACAGAGATTCACTATATCCGGAATTGACTGTATTCTTAATACGCATTAAATTTACTAGTAGCAAACACACATTAACAATAAATTTTCGCGAACATATATTTAACGAAAATACTGCACTTAAACACAGAACTTACTTCACACTTGTAGCAAGCAATATGAAAACTGCGATCCAAGGCTACAACTCTCACAGTTTCCTCTTGTCCAGCCTCTGGCATGATAGGAAGCTTGCATACACAACAGCGAGGTGCGAATTTCCTACCAATATAAGAACAGAGACGTAAGTGCAATTATGAATTTTGCAATAAAAAACGACATCTCTGACACAAGAAAAAAACTTAATATCTTAGAACTCTAACACAAATACGCACCTGTGGAAATCCTCTATGCAATGAATTTGGTTTGTTGCATCCACTGTGAATGGAATGCCATCCAAGCTCTTCCCACAGACAATACACGAGAAGCACTGGGGATGGTACGGCTTTCCAGTGGCTCGAAGAATTCGATCCAGAATTGGCTTCATACAAACTGAGCACTTCTCCAATGTGTTCTGAAAATCAAAACAAAATTCCTAACATTGTAAATATGTAATTCCTACACAAGTGGAACACACTTAAATAATTTTCTATTGGCTATGAAATCTGTAATAATTAAATGCAACTGAAAAACCTTGCAAATGTTTCTCAATTATGTTGACAGTATATGTAGGGACCAGCAAAATATGAGTTTATTTTTTTCTGAAAAGGGATTTTTTTTAACAAAAAATGTTCTTCTTCTGCCACAAGGATAGGTTATATGCCTGTGGGTATCCTTTTATATCAGTTATTTTAGCCTTTAAATCATATATAGAGCATCAATTATCTGAAACAATTGGGGACGGGGGGATGTTTGGATAATTGATTTTTCGGATAACTGATCATTTACGAAAACAAATTCTGCTGGTGATATAGGAGCAGTATGAAACAAAGAAACACTGATATTAAACACAAAACTGTACATAGAGTACATATTTTGTATCACACGTCTTATAAAATAACACAGAAAATTGACTAGCCTAGTTTTACAAGTTGTTCAAAACGGCCATTAAAGTAGGCCTACAGTTTAGGAAAAATGTCCAAGCTTTTTTTTTCTTTTTTTGCTTCGGAGCTGAAACTAATTTTTTTGCAGCTAAATCTCGCAAATAGTGCTAGCGAAACTTCTACATGGAGTGCGTGCAAATTCAAATTTTCCAACTGGAACACTTTCAGTTAACCGATGTTTTGGTTGATCGGTATTTGGATAATCGATGCTCTACTGTACTTAGATCTTCTCGAATAGGGATTTCCTGAACTAGCACCAACAGATAGCTCTAGTGTACTTTGAGGGATGCGCATTGCATGTGCTTTTGTTTTCCAGTATATAAACATCGAGGATTTACAGAATGTATTAGTATATTAAATGCCAAATTTTTGTAGTGTTCCTATATGTAAAAACCAGGGAAAGCTTTTGCCTTAAATCAGGTCCCGTAAGATTCTGAATATATGCTTTCAACCTTAAAAAAAAATGTACCTAACTAATTAAATTGTATCAAAAAGAAATACTTCAAAAAAGGAATTGCTGGCTACAGTTTAATTTTGGAAGAGGGCAAAGAAAAATTGTAATAAAAACATATGCAAACTCGACAGCAAGCTATGTTAGCTTAGATTATATTCAGTAGTTGTAGGAGTCTCCGAAGTTTATGCCTGCATTTTACAATGGGACGTTACTAAGCATACAGTAAACTCTCGATTAACTTGGATGTTTATTATCCAGGCCAATCCGTGGTGAAAAAAAATATATATGCCTATAAATAATATAGTCTATGTATAAAATAAGAAAGTAGGGGAACCATGACTCCAAAAATCCATTTCGTAAATAATGACCTTAATGTAAACCAATTATTAAAACCACACTTTAACTTCAAAAATCCATTTTGTAAATGTAGACTAATTATTAAAACCATGTTTTAACTTCAAATATTCAAAATCATCCTACATAGTATTCAAACCTGCATGTCCTTAACCTACAAAATGAAAAGAATAATCGTGATACTTGCGATCATATTACATCATCCTATTAAAAATTGCATTTGATCTTTCTGCAACTAGAGAAAAAAATACGAGGAATTCAAGCCCAATAGTCCATTCCCTATAAATAAAAAAAAAACACATTGTCGGCTCCTGCATATTCGTTTTTGGCGTATGGTACTTACAATGCTAATGAGCAAAGAGGCAATTTTCACCTTCAACAAAGTTCCTATTTTTTTATTCGTACACCTCGTTCATTCTCAAAGTTCTCTCGCCATTTCAATCTTTCGAACATCTTCACCAAGTACGAAAAAAAAAAGCCCTGCACGAATAATCGAGAATTTGCTGTATAATAATTCTCATATCTGTCACTGTCAGAGAATTAATCTGGGAAAAAATACTCTGCACCATTGAATAATAAAAAAATTAGCTATAATTTGTGTTTTATTTACAAGACATTAATCCTACATAATGATGTACTCCAAAACTAAATAAAATATCAATTTGTTTTAAGAAACGCTTCATAATCTTCACATGCTGTTGTAGAAGCATCAGGGACTATCTACAATAGCAAAATAGGAAACACTATCTTGGATAATTTAGTAGGCCAATGGAGGTCATGATGAATGGTTCCAGCCAATCAGAAAAAGACCATCCAATATCTCATCTCTCATGTAGAGAGATGTAGAACATTGTTCTACCCGTGGTTTGCAAAGGGAAGAGTCCTGTGGCTCATTCATTGACGATTCAAAAGAATAGTTGGAATCACAGGCTGGGAACAATCATGAACAAATCATTGGAATCAATTTGTAATGTATCGTGGCAACCATGCTGGAATGTTCTAGCTGCCTTGGGAATCGAACACGCGTCCAGCAGAAGGAGGGCGAGATCGGCGGTCGCTGAGCGCAGCAAAGGAAGTTGCACACGCATCTAGGCAAGGGCAGGTGCGGTGTGGCGTGAAGCAAAGGGGGGAAGCTGGAAGTTTCGAAAAGCTACGTGAGCCGATTGTTGTAACGAAACATCCGAAAATCAAAGGCTCGCAAAGTGTTACTTAGCAATAAATAGAGAAGCAATGTGCCCAGGAGTTTAGTTCAGTTTAGAACAGTTCAGCCAGTCGGTTTGTGAAGCAGCCGTGAGCGAGTGAGGAAACCAGCCTTCGAGACCGGAGTTCGACTCGAGGAGGACCACAACTGTGGGAGCGTCCAGGTGAGTGCGGCGTATCCGGAGCCTTTGGTTCGACGTGCAGTGGACCGCAGTTGGGGGACCTGAGTTCGAAGTTCAGTGGACTGTCTCTGGAAGTCTTGGGTTCGATATACTGTGAACTTGAGTGAATGAGCTAGAAGAACTAGCCAAGGCAAACGAACTGTGAACTGAGAACTGACAGTTTTGTTTTGTAAATAGTGCTTTGTGAACATTTGTTGAGATTAGGAGTACATTGTTGTTCTCAATAATCCAAGTGAATTGTCATTGTCGTCTGTGGAGTGCAATAACGAATACTGTGCTGCTGTGTGGAGTGAAATACCCATTGTTGACGGGAGTGTTTAAAATTCAGAAATGGAAAGCCATTATTCTTGACAATAAAAGTAAAATTATTGTGTTGAATTAAAAGTCACAGTATGATTGAATCATTGGAATTGACTTCTGAAAAAGAATCGTGTTGCCCAACTCTACACCACACAGACCGAGGCATGAGGCCACACAATGCTATAGTATAATGAGATCCAGTGTTTGAGGTGATGTAGTATCAAGCTTATTTCAAATAATACTTGCACCCCAGTTTTTCTTCGCTAAATTTCGAAAAATATATGCGCCGAATATTTGCGTATATACGGTAATATCCTAAAGTTGATATAGACCTACCAAATAGTCCTCTTCACAATATGGCTTTCCTTCTAATGCATAGAATGGTTTTCCCTGCAGTTGTATGGCACAATGTTGACAGGTGAAACAAGATATGTGGTACACCTGGTCCATTGCTGTGCAGCCTGAACCTTCACCCACAACTCTTTCACCACATGCAGTACACACCCCTGAAATATTAAGAGTACATTTATATATATATAAAAAAACTCCTCTGCTTTGACACCAATAGATCAGAGTAGCTACACCTGAGTTTTTATCCTGGCTATACAGAGTGATTAAAGAAGTGTCACCCCAGTTTATGGAGACGATTCCTCAAATTATTTGGAACAAAAAAATGTAAAAAATTAATGGAATCACATGATTACAGAGTTACAACACATTTCCGAAATGCACTAAGCATGTTTGTTGCCATAACTATGTGCATGTTGTTGATGTAGTCGCATCAGGGGGTGGATGAAAGACATCGTGTATCAGGGTAAGGTATAAACACGCGAAAAGTTGCTTCAACGCATTCTGGATTCCACAGCGACAATAAGAAACAAACATGTGAATCTGTGAAACGCTACACGTGCGGTTCATACCCATGTGGACAGTTGCCTTGAGATCCAGGGAGACATTTTCGAAAATGTGATTTAAATCCACTCTAAATGAAAGAGACTGATACATAAACAATCAATTGTTTATATTTTAATTATTTTTTTTTGCATTTTTTTTAGTGAAATTCTGAAATAAAAGTTTTTTTTGTGCCGTTTTCAAATTATCATAACTCCTTAACTATGAATGTGATCCCATTAATTTATTTACACTTTTTGTACCAAATAATCTCAGGAATAATCTCCATAAACCGAGGAAGAATTTCGTGAATCACCCTGTATAAGGACCTTCTTTACAGGCAATTACAATTAAATTTAATCTACATATAATACAGAGTATTTCATATAGAAACAAACGAAACGAAAAAAAACATTTTAATAGGCCAGAAATAATGACACAAATTAATCTATAACGAAATGTCAACTGCAGGTACATTCTGTTGAGTAATTCCACATGCATTCCAATATACTAAACGACAGCTGTGGCACAACAGTAATACATTATAACAAGAATTGTAGGAATATAATTTATTGTGTACATTTATTAGGATACTCGCTCTTTCTTTGTAACACAATGACAATTTAGACAAAATGTGAAGTGTAGAAAGTCCAGTCAAAAGTCCAAAATACATGATTTCTCTTGGAAACGGGAAAAAGGGTCCCTCTTCAGAAGAATATTAGTTAGGTTAGCTTAATGTGTGTGCATTTATCAGGTTACTAGCTCTTTCTCTGTAACACAATGGAAATTCATACAAAATATGAAGTGTAACAAGTCCAAGCAAAAGTAAATACAGTAGAATTCCCTCTTAACCGGCACAAAAGGAACCAGGCTTGTTCCAGATACGAGATTTTGCCGGATAATTGAATAAAAACCTGTATACACAAAAAAAGTTGGTATTTCATGATGCTAAATGTTCAAACTGCAGCCAAGTGAAGCTTTTTCTCTATCACTTGCTCATAAATGAATAAACATAAAAACTGTGTGGATTTTCCTTATTAAAATACATCATACAACACAAATAATACACTAATTCTAGGTTCGAATATTCACTGAAAATTAAAGTTCATGCGAACTTCTTAATGTGGCAACACTGACAGGTCGAATTAAATTAAGTAAACATAAAAGCTGTGTGGATTTTCTTTATTAAAACACATCACACAACACAAATAACACACTAATTCTAGGTTCGAATATTCACTGAAAATTAAAGTTCATGCGAACTCCCTGATGTGGCAACACTGACAGCCGAAACATAATTAAATAAATATTAAAGCTGTGTGGATTTTCTTTATTAAAACACATAAATAATACACTAATTTTAGGTTCGAAAATAAACTGTGTGGATTTTCCTTATTAAAATACATCACACAATTCGTATGAAAAGTTTGTGTGAACTTCCTAATGTGACAAAACTGATGGCCCAGACTATGGCAATGTGGCAGATTTAAACTTTTTTTTTCCCAGCCAAAAGTGCCGTTTTTTTGGTATTGCCGGTTATTTGGGTGCCAGTTACGAGAGATTTTACTGTACATTACTTGGCTTGAAAACTGGAAATTTTACAAAAAGAATTTAGTCTAACAGACCTCACATATTGTGAGATGGAGTTGTGCTTGCTATCTCGACAACATAACATGTCACTTGACATGTTTCTTGCAGACAGAAATCACTTCCAACGTACAAAAGTCAAGTCAGTATTAGCTACAAACAGCCCACATTTATTTTTCTGTCTCTCTTATTTTCTTTATGTAACACTCCATGTAAAATAATAAAGTACAGTGTTTTGTAAGTTTCTTGTACATTTTTCAGGTGGATTCCTGTCTTGAGATACATTAAAATTGGGTGTGAAAATATTTTGAACAATTATTGCAATTTTTAGCACTCCTTTGATGACACTGTAACTTCTCACAAAGTTGTGTCAAGTTTAAAAAACATTGACCTACACCAAACAAAAATAATTATTTGTCATGCCGTCTACCTACCATATATATCAGAATCTGCAGATCCATCCATTGACTGAACAAGGAGATCTGTCAGAGCATCAACTTCTGCTTCCTTCACGCCACTTGAAGACTGATTTCCAGATGATTTGTTCTGTGATCCACTAACATACGGCGCGTAGAGGGAGTAGTTGGAGCGTGAAGACATCTGGCTGGGTGGCCTTGGATTGATGGGTTCATAGATAGACTCGTACGTTGAACTCTATCATGAAAAAAAAAAACATATTACAGAATCATTCATACACAGTATAATGATAACAAAAATTAAATAATAAATAAAAATAATAATCCTGTTATCCTACATGCACTGCTGGAGTGAAACAGTTACTCATTCAAGACATTGATTTATTTACTAAACTATATTTAGAGATTCAATAAATATCTGAGCACTAAATATCTTTAAAGTGTTTTTAGTGTAATTTGATTTGTAAGAGAAAGTGTAATTTATCTTTTGAAGAGGTGTAAATATCCGGGAGCAACAGTTTCTTATAAATGTTTTAATTGAACAATAAATATGGGAAATGCCTGTTACTATTCAGTTGAGAAACTTTTATCGTCCAGTCTGCTGTCTGAAAGTTAGAATTTATAAAACAGTTATATTACAGGCATTCTGTATCTTGTGAAATTTGGACTGAGAAAGGAAAGAGGTTAAGGGTGCTCGAGAATAAGGTGCTTAGGAAAATATTTCAGGCTAAAAGGGATGAAGTTGCAGGGGAATGGAGAAAGTTACACAACGCAGAGCTGCACTTGTATTCTTCACCTGACATAATTAGGAACATTTCCCAGACGTTTGAGATGGGCAGGGCATTCTGCACTTCCTCCAAAAATGCATATAGAGTGTTAGTTGGGAGGCTGGAGGAAAAAGACCTTTAGGGAGGCCAGGGCGTAGATGGGAAGATAATATTAAAATGGATTTGAGGGAGGTGGGATATGATGGTAGAGACTGGATTAATCTTGCTCAAGATAGGGACCAATGGCGGGCTTATGAGAGGGTGGCAATGAACCTCCGGGTTCCTTAAAAGCCAGTAAGTAAGTATGTAAGAGAAAGTGTAATGTTTTCTTATTTGTTTTAATGCAATATTCAGTCATTCACAGTGTTCTACCCAAAGGCAAGTCTTTCACTGCAAACCCAGCATTCTCCAGTCTTTCCTATTTTCTGCCTTCCTCTTTGTCTCTGCATATGCTCCATATATCTTAATGTCGTCTGCAATATGTGTTTTATTTTCAAATCCCTCTCCCCATTACTTATGCCAGTATGTACATGGTTCTGAAACATTAGATGTTTCTGTATCCATGATGTAATATAAAAAATCGCATCACAATATCCACAGAGTACTTGCATGCCTCTGAATTCTGAGCTATATAGAGTAAACTGTAAGTAATGTCATTATTTCAGGGTGTTATTCTTTGAGTTGTTTCAAACAAAAAAGTTTAACATAATTTTGCTTGTTTTCACTTTCTTTTCGAGATAAAACTGTTTTATATCTGTAACATTTCATAACGTGTTTTTGGGAAAGTCATTGAATGAATTCCTAATATGCTCAGCCAATTTAAGAAAGCAATGTATTATGATAATAAATGATTGAAAGAAGTTCAGTTTTGGCATTTAAATGTGCAGAAATTTAAACCGAACAAATATAAGTTTTTTTAAATTCCTTTTCAGAATGAAAAGTTACCGTTGTTAAGTGACATTAGAATAGTGTGACATAATTAATTGCCATTGCTAAGCAAGTAATGTTAGATGTTAAAGTTTATGTAACACTTTATTCGCTTGACACTCGAGCATAAATGTTTCATGTTAAAAGATATGACAAAGATCATCTTGGTAACAATTACTTAAAAATTCAAAATATTACAAATACCCCCAAGTTTTTTTTTTTTTTTTTTTTTTTGCTCCATGATTTTTAATATTTATTTTAAGAGTTGAGTTGAGATGATGAGGAGTTGTGAGATGAAGTTGAGTTAAGTTGATTAAAATGTATGGAGAAATTCGGCCATTATGTCAAATATTAATGAAATTTGAATTTCGTACTACTTTTTAACAGCATACGAAATACTAAATACACCTGAAAAGACTGTGAGAACACCACAACTGAAAAACTGGAACTCAAAGGCATGCAAAAGATGATGTACCAGTACTAATGTTATTGCTGCAATACCACATACAGACTTTAATAACCTATCAAATCAAGAAGCAAAACATTTTACATTCACTGAGATATAAAACAATGTGATAGATTTGTGAGTACCTGTGAAGATGGCCCGTATGTACCATATTCTGGCTGGTAGTTTGGCTGGTATGTAGCCCTTCGAAGTTCAGAATAACTCGAACTGACAGGTGATGGTGGTGGAGGAAGGTCATCTGGAGGAGGTGGGAAGTTGGGGGCTGGACACTGGTTACTATAATCAGCAGGTTCTGGTGGGGGAGGCGGCAAATCTTCCAGAGCACCTGTAACAGAAAATCGATGGAAAAAATTGAAGGATACTCTTTTATTTAAATTGGTTATTAAACGATGCTGAATCAATTATCAACATCATCATAATTATTATTATTATTATTATTATTATTATTGATATTCCTGATGGGTGCACCACGTTTTGCTTAAGGTACATAATTTTATTATTAGATTTCAAGTTAAAAATAAAGACATGATTAGTTTATGCTAGACTAGACGGCATTTCAGAAGGCAGTCAGTTGCTATATTCACTGTAGCATTTCTAGTATGTGACGAGCAGAATGCTGCCAGCCATCTTGATGCTGGCTGCAACATTGCCAACACGCAAAAAACGACTGCAGAAGCATGTGGTGTGGGATTGAGAACTGTGCAAAGAATATTATTAGTGAAGGAAAGAGGGTTTGTTTGGTGTCATGCTTATGGTAATCAACAGCTAAGGTAATTATTGTCTTTTGATAATTTAAATTCTCTTCTGTATTGCACATGCTCGTGAAGTACAATGTGGCAATGTTGTACACTGCCTTGCTCTCTCTATGTGTCTCTGTCGACGCAAACGCTAGCAGACTACAGCCTTCCGAATTTCCGTCGACTCTAGTACACTATTTATAAAGCAGAAGATCCTTATGACTGTGTAGACCAGCCACTATTACAGTGGTTCCCAATTTTTTTCTTCAAGAACTACATAATTAGTCTGTTTTGTAGTTTTTTGACATGAGGCAGAGCATAGAAATGAGCATGTAATATTCAAATAATTGAGAAAAAAAATTGTTTCTATTCTGGGTTAATTAATATTATTTGAAGAAATAAAAATGAATGTCACAGTGCTATTAAGAGTGATGTCTAGGGTCAGGAAGTTCATGCATTTGCTGGTATTTTTCCATTAGCTGTAATTAATTGCTGATTAATTATCTTCACGAATCATCAACATTTAAGGTTATCAAACCAAATTTTATGTTGCATATACTGTATTTGCATATTTTAGCCTTTTTTTTATAAATGCATAATATTTAATGATTTTTATACAGTGAAACCTGTTCAAATTGGAACCTGAATAATCCAGAATCCTGTCTATTTCGGAACAGTTTATTGATCCCGGCGAAATTCGTATGTATTATGTGTAATTTTTCCTGAATAAAACGGAAACTGTCCAACGCGGAAAGGGAAACTGCTTGCTACTGTTCAAAACGGAAATAATATTTTGGGCACACTGCTTTAATGTAAACTATATTCCGAAACAGTGTGTAATTTCAAAGAATATACGAAGTATGTAGGTCACTAAGATAACAAGTTTTCTTTGCAAAATTTTATAGAGTATGAGGGTGTGTTGGCCTGTCACTCATCAATTTTATTACTCTTTTGACTAGGGAGATGAGTCCCTTCGAAGATTTTCATTGCTTCACACCTGTATACTGTCGTAGCTAGACAGAACGCAAGTGTAGTGATTTCCTGGTAAAATAAGTTGCATAAAATGTGGCATTAACATTAAGTGATGAAGTAAAAGTTATCGAATTAAAGGAAAATTAGAAACGAAGTATATGTGAAATAATGTTGAAGTTCAGTTACGGAAAACTCAGGTGTGACTCTTTAAAAAATAAAGATCATAATGAGTGAGTGACTTGCGGCCATATTGGTGACATAAAAGGAACCAGAAAGCAGCTTTATGTGGAAATAAATGAACAGTTTTGGGAGTGGATTCTTCATGACCTTTCAAAGAACATGTCAATTTCTGGATCTATTCTGCAAAGCAAGCCACAGAACTGGAAAAGAAATTAGATAAACCAGAAGTCAAGGCTTGTAATGGATGGCTCCTAATCCATTTAATTAATAATGTGCAGTGATATACAATACAGTTTTATAGTATAATGTTAGATATTAAATTGAATGAGATTAGTAAACTTTAGTAGTGTATAATGACTAATGACTTGGTTACGATAACATTTATACACAAAACGAGATTTTAATCAAGATGATTCACCAACGGAATAAGCGACAGAAAGCTGATTTAATGTGAGTAGTGTTAAACGGAATATTTTGTATCCTTGCAGTTTTGCAGTGTGCCATTTTGTTTTTCATACGAATGATAAAATAATCCATTTAATTCATAATTTAATATCCTGTCCAGAAAACAAATTAGGACCATTCACTTCCGTCTTGAACAGATTTTACTGTATTGTAAATTTTATTAGCAACAATGTAATTTATTCGCCACAACAATAATTTTTCTACAATTCGCCTTAAACGCTCTCGTCAACAATTGGATTTTCACTCAACACAGTATTCGTTATAACTCCACCGACGACAATGACAATTTATTGGACTATTACGAACAACAATGAACTGTTAATCTTAACTAATATTTACAAAGCACTATTTACAAATCAGAACTATCAGTTCTCAGTTCACAGTTCTTCTAGCTCAGTCACTCGAGTTCACATATTTGACCTTTTCACTGTCAACTCAGGTCCCTCCAACTGCATGACTAAAATAATGCGGTCCACTTAACTCGGGCCTTCAGATGCTGATAATTGTGGACGCACACTCGGTCGAACTCCGGCACACAAGACTGGCTTGTTGCTCTGGCTTTCTCACTGACTGGCTGAAATCACTGTCGTTCCTTCGCATTAATTTATAACCATAGATGGCACTCCAGAAAAATCCAGAGCCCTCTCCTCTCTACCAGCACCAGATGCGCGCGCACTCTCTCTCCACTCTCTTGCCGCGTTGGCCCTTTCCCCTCTGCGCGCCATCCCAAAGTGCTCCGCGCGATCTTCTCTCTTGGGGACGCTGGTCGTGAGTTCGAATCTCACGTCGCTGTCATATTATTGTGGCATGTTTTCGTGTTTAAGTGGATTAAAGCTAATTTTATGTTGCATAAAAATGCATAGTTTGGATTTTTAAAATAAAGGCATCATAATCTGAAATCTCAATCCAGAGTCTAGTTCTTCAGATCTTTAGCACCTGATGTTCCACTTCCCCTTCAACTAGTGTTAACACGATGAGGAACATGGCTTTAATAGTTGTTAAATATGCACAATATCTAAAGTCAATCCTTGGACCCCAGACATGCTGTCTCTATTGAGACTGCTCGGAACATACTAACAATGCATTGGAAGCTACTCTTGCTTTTATGCCAGCTCACTTTTGTGGGTTACCTAAAGCAATAACGTCCTTGGAAAGGATAGTGGGCATATTTTTAAATGTGTCGTTGCAAGTGTTTGAAGAGACAATATCCAGCTTAAATTCCGTCCCTGGTATATTTCTAGTTGAGACATCATATGACGGTATCATTCGCAAGTTTCTACGTTAGTTTCATGATGCTGCAATGCCTTCGAGCTAATACATAACCAAGCTATTCAGAAAATGGCAAGACACAGGGTCTGTTTTAAATAAAAAGAGAGAATCACAAAAGAGGGTATTAACAGAAGAGAAGCTTGTAGATATTCAAGCAAGAATTGAAACCAGCCCGAGGAAATCTTCATGTCGATTGGTGCAGGAGTGTGGTATTTCACAAAGATCAGCATTATGGGAACTGAAAATGCTACATTTTCTTTCTTACAAAGTGTCAGTGGTTCATCAGTTAACACAACGGGATCCAGCTGCCTGCATAAATTTCTGTCAGTGGATGCTGCAACCTGTCCATGATCGTATTGTCAATCCTTCTCTTTTAATTATAACAGACGAAGCTTATTTCCGTGTAAGCGGGTATGTGAATTCTCAGAATTCACTCACAATCCTCATATAGTGCATGAAACTCCGCTTCATGATCAGAAAGTTGGTTTTTGGTGTGGCATTAGTGCACGCAGGATCATTGGTTCTATTTTCTTCTGTAGAATGAAATCAAACAAGTGATATCTGAAATTTCAGAGGTGGAAATACGAGTGTTTCGGAATTTTTTACATGATGAAACGTTCGTATGAAATCGATTAGTAAAAAACCTCGCATTTTTTTATACTCTAATTTTTTCCCTATTTATACAAGGTGCTGAGGAGAGTACATTTGCAAAAATATACTATCGAAAGTCAAACGGTTTTCGTATAGTTGAGCGACAAATTTAGCGTATTTTAGAAAAACAAGCCTCTTTCAGCACTCAGAACTCTGGAACCATTTACTGTAGAACATTGAACGAGAGCTCATTTTGAAGCTGACATTTGGTAGGTTATGATAAGAAGTAATACTTATTTTTATTGTGTACAGAGAGACAGATAATCTGATTTTACTTACTTTTAGGCTTTTTGACCATTTGTAAAAATGTAAAAAAATATTGAGAAAAAACCTTGGATTATTAAGAGGAATTCGGCATTGTTTGCTTAGTGTTATGGCAGTAAGTTTCGAGGGTATTAAATAAATTATTTTCACATGCCTAGACTTGAACGACGTAGTACCGCATGCACTGGCCGAGAGATGATGATAAGCGAGCGTTGGGCGTCATTTTACTCCTGTGTTTATGAAAACTTGTGATAAAACTAGCCCAGCTATGCGCTACTAGACGAAACATCACGTGTTTGTCTCCTGGCCTTGCTTGTCTCGGCTAGCTCCCGTCTCACAGTCTGCTGGTTAGTTCACGCGCGTACTATTTATTTTCTTTATTTTATATTTTCAATACTTTCTTATCCACATACCATCAGTAAAAAATGTGTTTATTTGTACTTTCAATGCGGAATCTAACTATATATTTTTAAAATATTTTTTCCTAGGCAAAGGCGTCTTAATGAGGAAAAATCTAACTTTCTCCATTTCCATAAAAAGTAAGAAAATCTGTTTATATGCCAATATAAACTTTAATTTCTCAGCATCAAAATAAACCATGATTTTGATCATTGGGTGAGAGGGTTTCCGTGAATATGTTAGGAGAAAATACACAAACGATTAGGGAAAACACGGAAATTTTACTTGAAGCCAGTAAAGCGATCGGTTTGGAAGTAAATCCCGAAAAGACAAAGTATATGATTATGTCTCGTGACCAGAATATTGTACAGAATGGAAATATAAAAATTGGAGACTTATCCTTCGAAGAGGTGGAAAAATTCAAATATCTTGGAGCAACAGTAACAAATATAAATTACACTCGGGAGGAAATTAAACGCAGAATAAATATGGGAAATGTGTGTTATTATTCGGTTGAGAAGCTTTTATCATCCAGTCTGTTGTCAAAAAATCTGAAAGTTAGAATTTATAAAACAGTTATATTACCGGTTCTTCTGTATGGTTGTGAAACTTGGACTCTCATTCTGAGAGAGGAACATAGGTTAAGGGTGTTTGAGAATAAGGTGCTTAGGAAAATATTTGGGGCTAAGTGGGATGAAGTTACAGGAGAATGGAGAAAGTTACACAACGCAGAACTGCACGCATTGTATTCTTCACCTGACATAATTAGGAACATTAAATCCAGACGTTTGAGATGGGCAGGGCATGTAGCACGTATGGGCGAATCCAGAAATGCATATAGAGTGTTAGCTGGGAGACCGGAGGGAAAAAGACCTTTAGGGAGGCCGAGACGTAGATGGGAGGATAATATTAAAATGGATTTGAGGGAGGTGGGATATGATGATAGAGACTGGATTAATCTTGCACAGGATAGGGACCGATGGCGGGCTTATGTGAGGGTGGCAATGAACCTTCAGGTTCCTTAAAAGCCATTTGTAAGTAAGTAAGTAAGTAAGGGAGAAAGGGTTTCGGAGCTACAACAGTTTAAAGTTGCTAATTTTATGAAAATACGACAAATTTAAATATTTTAAATTTAAACACTATGAAGTTCTGATGCCTCAAACTTTGCACAAAGCATTGTATCACAGTTCTCTATGTACAAAAAAAGTTTCATTGTATTTAGAAATTGTAAGGTAAATTTTCTCTATATTTCGGTCGATTTGAGATGGAATAGCTCGAATGCATGCCTGCTTACACTGCTACAGCTTACCAGTGAGTCGAACAATGAATTGCGGGCAATCTATTCCCCGATGGTCACTGCACAGTGCAGTAACTTTTCGCTGACTCTCTCTGTATAAATAAAACACCCTATATTCTATAACTTCCCTTCCTCATACTTACCAACACTGTTAGCTGCACTGAAGGCACTCACATTACTGTAAGTATTGTTAAGTTCGTTAGCAGCATGGTTCCCAATGTTGCTGTAGATAAGGTGAGGTTCTGTAGTACTGGTGTTGCTACCAGGAGGCTGGATATTGCTGTAGGTAGCTGTTGATGACATGCTGCTTACAGAATGGTTCACAGCTCCTGCAATAACAAACCATGTTAAATACGAATTACAGACTATAGAATATAAGAAAATATTCTATCAGGGTGTTCCTCATTTTCTGGTGAAAACATGGGACCAATCAGTGACTGTGGGTTGTCGTCTTCTTGGAATGGAATGACCATCATTCCTAGTCCAACCATATGTAACAGCAATTAAGTATATTATGATTTTGCAGTGTAGGCTTTCGGCGGAGTCTATAGATGTAGATTCATTTTCCGGGCTGAGAGGCCGCTAGTTGGTTTCATACCAGATGTTTCGTCTGCAACTGCGGCCATCTTCAGTGGAGTGGTATCCGAGGTCGCAAGAGCCGCACTATAATTTATAATGCGCCCGGGCACAACCAGACACAGGATCAGGCCTCGCCCGCGAGCCGCACTATAAATACGCCCGCACAACCAGACACAGGATCAGCCTCGGGTACGCCGAGAAGAGTCTTGCGACCTCGGATACCACTCCACTGAAGATGTCTGCCGCAGTTGCAGACGAAACGTCTGGTATAAAACCAACTAATAGACCACGGCCTCTCAGCCCGGAAAATGAATCTACATCTATATTATGATTCTTTATCACAGTAATTCCTTCTCGACCTCTCACAGCAGTGGAGTAAAGTTAATCTGGAGAATTACCTTTACCTTTTAATTTATAAAAGGAAGGAAATATTAATAACTGGTTCGACTTTACTAAACGAGTAGTAAAGTGATTTCATTTTATGATTTGACAAGTATTAAATTACTGATAGACCTATACAAGTTGCAAGACCCTCGAAATGATTGTATTGTTTATTGTTGTTTAGTCAACTGTGCAAAGACAGTTGAACCTCATAAGTGACACCAATAAGGTAACACTTATGAAGCAATTAAGCCAGAAGATAATGAGGTAGGATGGCAGTTCCCTTCTCCCTTCATTGCATACATCGCTGACTAGTAATATATTTCATTAATCAGACTTCAGATGTATACAACCCACTGTACTTCCTCTAACACATATCGTCAAGTGAGATGTACTGTCTGATAACAGATGTACATATCAGCCACAAATCTCAATTAGAAGGAATGTTGTATTGTATTTCTGTTGCGTTCTAAAACTCGTGAAATTATTTGTTTCAGATGCGGTACACTAACATAGTGCTTTTATAACTAAGGAGCAGATTCCTGTGTAATTAAATATTCTTTTTGCGTGTGATAAAACACAATTAACAAAGTTAAAAATTCCGAACATGAAGTTTCAAGTTTAAAACCTGAATTTTATTTCACATAAAAACACATATTTTCACAAAAAAATTATGTAAATACATATTTTCAGGAAATCTATTATAAACATACAAATCTTGGAGTTTTTTTACTTAAATAATTTTTTACAAGAACTTGTAAATATTTTAAAACTAAATCAATTATATCAGAAGTACATTATCTTTTTTAAGAATTCTTGGTTGCTTCGTGTTTCTAAGTGCTGTGTGGTGTATCCGTGATCCATTTTCGTAATAGTATCACCTCAAGTTCTGAGAACTGCTAGGCAGCATATCAGTGTTATTATTAGAGAATAAATTAACATAGACAAGGAGGAGAGATCTTGCAACACATAATTAGGAATGTTTATTGTTGCTGAAGATGATTTCATTCAATGCTTTGTTTGTGAAACACAACAGATAAGAGCTCGGGTATGAACATTATTTAATTTAAACAAATCTCTCGCCTCTCGCTCATGTCTATCAAGTAAGGCAATATATCTTGTTGTGATTCCCTGTTATCGGGCTTCGTCAATCAATATCCTTCAAGATATACTGAAAGATGGTTGTTTAAAAATCAATTTGGCTTTCCTATTAGCAAATCTAAACTTTTTGTGTGACACCATAAAAAAAAACTCGAAACATCCAAAAACCTGTTGTCTGAAACAGGGAGGTGCGTGCCGTGGAAATTAAACTAGACTCGCTACCAGGTTCAGAAGCACAATTACTAAGGGACAAATTCCAGATTGTGTTTGGGGAAAACAGTGGATATACAAAAATGTGTAAAGTTGCTCAAGTATTGGAGGATGTGCCTGTAGGTGAAATTGACGGTGTAGGTGTTTGTGACATTCCTCTCTTTAAATATGCACGTCTGATGTGGAAAGATCGTTTTCACAGTATAAGTCGTTGTTCAGAGATAATCGGCATGCATTTGTGATGGAGAATTTGGAGATGACCTTTGTTGTTCACTGCAATTCTCGGCCAACTACTAGCACTCAAGTGTGGTTGGTGAGTACCTAGTAACATTTTTTTTCAAGCTAAGTAATGTATTTTTGTCATATTTAAAAAATATATATTTTTTTTATTTTTAGCAAATATTTTCATACTTTTTAGCACATAAAAAATAAATGTATTTAAATTTTTAGCACATAAAAATCCGCTCCCTATTTATAACAGTTATAAGAAATTCATAAATTTCTGAATGATAGTTTAGAAATTTATGACAACCTGAAACAGGTATCAAAAAACATAGAGTATTTCGGAGTCTAAAATCCGGGGCCTATTAATATCACCCATTATTACCACCATTGAAGATAGCCAATGAAAAGCTAAAACCATAACAGACAGAACACGTGCCTACTCAGACCCGGTAAGGAAATAGATGCTCGTCATTCATTCTGTAAGCATATCTATGAAAGAATCATTTCGTAAAACTTAGTTTCTTTCACAATCAAAGAATTCAAATGTTATTACCTGCACTTGGAGCAGGAGGCAAGTTGGTGTACAGCTGCCCCTTGTCAGGTGAAACCTGGCCATTCCCTCCAGAACCACTCTGCAGCAAAGTGCTGTAGGATGGTTCACACTGGTTATTTAACGAGTAACTCTTTGGAACCTGCACAAAACAGGCAACAGATAGTGATATAAATAATATAAAACATAAGAAAGTATGTAACTTCAATAAAATTCCATTTTACAAACTGGAAGATCTGTCATGAAACTAATCTTGCTATAGGCAAATACACATTATTTTTATGACAATGGAATAGTGGAACAGAGAAAAATTCTCTCCGGCATCGGGATTTGAACCAGGGTTTTCAGCTCTACGTGCTACTCTCTATCCACTAAGCCACACCGGATTCCCATCCCGATGTCGGATCGAATTCTCTCAGTTTAAGCTCCACCTCTTGGGTTCCCTCTAGTGGCCTACCCTCATCCACTGAGTCATAGACATATGACAGTTGGCACAATGTCCATGCATGTGCAGAGGTGCACTCGTTATGAGTGACTAAGTGGCCAGGATCCGACGGAATAAGTGCTGTCTTATATCACAAAGTGATTATTTTTCGCATATCATATATTACGATGTACTGAAGTACATATGATATTTCAGTGCAGAAATTCTGCGTCATCATATGACGATGGAAGAGTGGAACAGAGAAAAATTCTCTCCGGCACCGGGATTTGAACCCGAGTTTTCAGCTCTATGTGCTGACGCTCTATAATCTTTTCGCTGTAAGAAAAATCCTAATGTAAACAATAGCACGTGACTGAAGTGAGGCTTCATTGGCCGCTGTTTGGCGCCATAGATTCTCAGTACATGTTCCCGCCTACTGTTGTACATTCTGTTTCATGTTAAACATTTCCAGTTACTCGTCAAGTAGATCTAACCTCATTACTATGCATTCGTTTCCTTAAGAAACATTTACTTTATAATTATACTGTAATTAAATTATCACATAATTTATTATATACATTTGAAACTATTTGTTTTTCCGCTTTTGAGAAGGTTTCCAATCTTATGACTAATAACCACACACACCGAGGATACAGAAGCCATACTTCAGTATCACGTGCTTACGTAGTGACATCAGCTCTTAGAAGAACAGACTACCGCTTTGTTACTGTTGGTATTAATCCACGTTCATAGTACATAACAAAATATAAAAGTAATTTTTCTTTTACATAACGTTTTACATATGAGTGAAGTTATATGTTTCATTGTATTTAACAACTAGAATTGAATTTTTTATTTTCAAATAATACAAGATTATGGTTTCCAAACACGAACTATATTTCTCTGCGTCGTGTGAGTGTTTCGACTGGGAGCCAATCACGGGTATGACATCAACGTGCTTGTGTTTACATTAGGATTTTTCTTACAGCGAAAACAGTATAGCCACTAAGCCACACCGGATTCCCATCCCGATGTTGGATTGAATTCTCTCAGTTTAAGTTCCACCTCTTGGGTTCCCTCTAATGGCCTGCCCTCATGCACTGAATCATAGACGTATGACAGTTGGCACAATGTCCACACATGTGCAGAGGTGCACTTGTTGTGAGTGACTAAGTGGCCGGGATCCGATGGAATAAGCTGGAGAGAATTTTTCTCTGTTCCACTCTTCCATCGTCATATGATGACGCAGAATTTCTGCACTGAAATATCATATGTACTTCGGTACATCGTAATACATTATTTTTAGCTTTCAATCTCTCTCTCTCTCTCTCTCTCTCTCTATCTATCTATCTATCTCACCCTCTTAACAGGAACATGTTGCTTTCATAATGAAAATGTTTAGTTTACTAGTAATAATTTAATAATATTCATCTGTGCTGAACTGCAGTTGATCACGAGAGTTCAGAATACAAAAGATCTGTGCAACAATTATTATAGAGTTTAAACACTGAATTAACCGTAATAATTATAATAATAAATCAGATATACTGAAACCTCGTTAGTACAGTCCCGCTTATAATGCTATCCCATTTATTACACTCTTTTTATATGGTCCCTGGACATTTCATAAATAATCCTGCATAATTTTACCCTCTTGTAACACTTCCAAATCCGCTTTTAGCACTTTTTTCGAATCGGAAATGAATAAAAAATTCCGTACAAAATTGCGAAACTTATGTTTCAAAAGCATAGTGAAGAAATATGTTGCTCTGACTGTACTGAGGGTCACTGCACCAAGAGTGCAAGAAAGAAATTACACCCTCTAACTCAGTGGTCGTCAGCACTCGCTGAAATCGATAAAGTGTAAGGAGTGCAACGAAATATGCTCTGTTGTGCAGAAGGGATAGGGAGACAGCATACGCCCCCCAGCAGCCACAGATGCACGCTAGTGCAATGTCTTGATCTGCAGGTAAGAGACCCTAGCCCGAGGGTGCACTGTGCTGATGATCGCTGCTCTAACTGAAAAAGCCCTTCGGTCACCACTGTCAGAAGTTGTATTTACTGGTACTATACTTTGCAGAGTTGCCAGACATCCTGGATTTCCCAGGATTGTTCTGGATTTTAGTGGTGTGTCCTGGATTGAGTTTATTTGTCCCGGAATGTAAACAAATTAGGAAAAAAATACAATTTTTTTGCTCATTTCCATAAAATTATTTGTAAACGTCCTTATTCATTTTTTTAACCTATGTTCAACGTCGTCGTTAACGCTGCCTGGAGCTTCCTATTGGGTTGTGTTGAAATAAAAATGATAATGCTATAAGTTAGTATGTATTAGATCAGGTATGCTCATTCTCTGACTCCCGATTACGTTCTGTAATCGCAACCTTCCAATGTAGAGCGTGCTGTTCCTCGTTCGAAACTCGACGGATGACTGCGGAAGGCAGTTCAAGTACTTAGGGCCGTATTCATAAACGAGACTTTGAATGAAGACTTCCCAAAGTCTACTTTAGTAGTAAAGTTTAACTTTGTTGAAAGTCCTATTCATAGAAAATGCTTCTGAGACTTTGACTTTGACAAGTCGAGCTGCGTTCGGGCTTGGGTTGGATCCCCCTTTGGACTTTGGTTTCTTCGGAGGTTTTCCCCAGCCGTGGGACTGAAGCCGGATGGTCTATGGCGAGTCCTTGGTCAACCCTTTGATTTGATTACCTGGTTGGGTTTTTCTTTCCCCACCGAAAAGGCAAATGCCGGGTAATATTTTGGCGAATCCTCGGACCTCATCTCATCTCACTACATCTCGCCAAAATGTAAAAAAAAAAAAAATGTAAAAAAATTGTACAAAATTGTAAAAATTGTAGAAAATTACTAAATTGTAAAACTATAAAAATTTGTAAAAATTGTAATTGTAATATTGTAAAATGTTGACATGTTCCACATCTTAAAGCTTCATTGCTCATGTAAGATCTATGGAATAAAATAAATGAATGAATGAATGAATGAATGAATGAATGAATGAATGAATGAATGAATGAATGAATGAATGAATGAATGAATGAATGACGATCTTGTTCTAATGTTGGCAATCAAAATCACTGCCTTGTAAACGAATTAAATTAATAGACAGTTGAAATTGCCACAATCAAAGCTATCTTTTGAGTCACAAATCAATGAAACAATTTAACATCGGTATACGTTAAGCGATTGTTAACCGTTCTTGCAGCTTTACGTAAGAATAATAATTATTCGAGGGCTTAGTGTGAAACTAACGTTAAGTACAAAAATTGACATTTTTAGATCTTTACACCAATCGATAATAATTTATTCTTCTATTTAGTCACAAAAATCGTAACTCAGTTCGAACAGTCTTGTATATAACACAATTTGTAACTACAAAACATGATGATAGAGTTCATATGAAATAGTATTGCCTGTTAAGAATTTTGTTGTGAATAAAACATCGATTGTAGTTATATTAGTTTCACAATAAGCCCTCAAATTATTTCACTGTAAAATAATTTTATTCTGAAGATATAGAAGATAAGAAGATGACACCAATGACAGACTATGAAAGAGACATATTATCCTGCTGTCAGTTGGCATAGTTAATCCCTGCATGTCTGCAGAAACTACTTAAAAATTATCTGAAATCAATATGCAGAAAACAGTATTATCACAGTCTACTATATACAGTCGCGAAGCTCATTATGTAGTAAAAATGCAAACATGGGTAGTTGCCCACCACTAGGATCGCTACTATCACCTCATCATCGCAGATCTCTCTCCTAGCAGGCGACAAAATATGTTACACTTTCGTTGTCGTGTTCTTTTGGAAAAATTAACACCTTCCTTCCATTAATGAAATATTAAATGCATAAAGTTAATTTATTATTTTAATGAAGTATATTAAATTCCACCATAAACTCGAAGATACCTGCAAGAAATAGGTTAATATTATTTTTGTTTGTGCAAAACGAACTGAAATTTACTATAATCGCTTCACTCATTCAAGATTATAGCGATAATTAACTATGAAACCATTAAATATTAATTTGCATTTCCCTTTACAGCAATAATAATGGAAATATGAATTAATGGAGTAACTTACGTGTACCGGTACTTTTAGTGTAGGCTTACGTAGTTAACAAAGTGGGATGAGGTTAAGCAATAATAATCACACCAGAATTGGAAATAAAACGTGATCAATAAATTTTATTGCAACAGACTTTTTCTACGTCTCTAGTAAAGTAACAAATAAAAATAACAACAAAATTAACAGCTATAATTAAAAACATATCCTTTGAAAAAAAAAAGTAGGCCTAAGCAATAATAATCCTACCAGAATTGAAAATAAAACGTGATCAATAAATTTCATTAAAACAAACTTAATTTTTCTACGTCTTTAGTAAAATAATATTATAATTATTGTATTTTCGCCATTAACATTTTCATTACAACCAATAACGAACATTTCACAAGCATCAATGTGAAATACGCAACGAGCTAGCACTCGATCGAAATACGACACAGTCCAAAGTCGACAGTGGACAGTCTATTGTTTCTAGTTGCTAACAGCTTGGAGCGCTTTATCACGAGATTTGCAAAAAATCACCTCAAGCTTCGCGACTGTATATAGTAGACTGCGGTATTATGACGACCGCAGGATTATAAATTAACTGCATATCCAACTGTAAAACCTATCCTTTATAGAATTAAATAGTCAAAATCAGTATTAAGTTATCAATCCTTATCTATAGCGTAAAATCGCGATGAAATAAATTGTATTATTATTTGATTATTCATCAATTTAAGTTGAAACATGACGAGGATATTTCATAGCCCTATTGTCTGTTTATCAAATCTGTACCTTGATTTGAATTTATAATCTATAATAATACGCTAAGGAAAATGAGAAGCTTTAATAATCCCCTAGATGTCCTCAATATTCTCGGAAAATTTATCAATTTTCGAAATATCAGTCATTTTCCTTATCTCCACGAACATAAGTCAAAGTCAAAGTCTAGATTTTCGGTGACTTCGAACTAAAGTCACGATTGAAGTTTACTTCCGTCAAAGTGTCGACTGTGAATAGGAAAATGGTGACTTTGTATTTTCCAAAGTCAACTTTGGTTCAAAGTCTCATCTATGAATACGATCCTTAGGAATCTTTCATTATATCATAATTATTTCATGCAAGAAATTTACCGTGAAACCTAATTCTATTAAGATTTTATGTACAAATTTTGTAACGCCTCCTCTGGGTCCAAACAATAAACCGTACGGTATATTTTCCTATTATGTAAAGGAATGTTATATTTTGAGCTTAGGTAGCTAAAGTGAGACAGTCTCCGTAAATCTCTCTTTTCTTTTGATCTACTTCTTCCGCTTATGTTATTGTTTTCTCAAAACAGTTTATGTAAAGCATTAAAGTCTATGACTTTATCATTACATAAGCTTTACAGAAGAAAACGGATGCAGCTCAGTAGAATGAAAACTTCAATAGGCCTAAATGTGAATTTATTTATGAATCTCATTTTTAAGAGATCAGAATTACACACTTCATTCAGGAAGAAAGATTCAATGCCGATGAATAATACAGGGAAGTTTCACAACCACTGACAATGTACCTTCTAGACTTATCGCAATGATGAAACAGTCGCTATGAGTCATCCCTCATCTCAAAAGTACGCTAATGATTCTACGTCTTGTCCGTAATCCAAGAATGATGGACGCGGATTATCACAAACAATGAATAAGAAAACAATAAACAAAATGAATACAACCTATATTATTATTATTATTATTTTCTGACAACATCCATCTTGGATTTCTTTTATAATAATTGTTTGACATGCAGAGAAATCATGCTAAGAAAGAAACGTCAAATTTAAGTCAACTACCGCATAAAGTTATTCCCACTTAATTTTCTTACGAATTGCACATAAACAAGAAATTAACTTAAACATTTTATAACAGATACTTAAAAGAATAGATACGACTCCCAAATTTATTTAAAGGCATTGTAAGTATTTAACGTTAAGATTATCCGGGAGTGAAAGTATGAAAAACTATAATGGAATACAACTTTGGGGCATATGAATAGATAAATAATCATGTGGAGGCAGTGACTAAATCATTTTTAATGAAATCGAACAACAAAATCACCACGCCACAAAATATGACTAACTTACTTACTGTATACCCAGATATTAACCCCAATTATTGAAATACACAGTTAGGTTCACCCACAGTTATAATGAACATTTTGTTCGCTCTAATTGTCATAAAAATATATGATACAAGTGTTAATAACATCACTTAAAAACGAACAAAGGTAGTATCTATTTCAGGCATCTTACTTGTGGTTGGGGTTTTTTGGGTTTAGGTGGTACAGCTGGCCCAACTTTACGATTGCCTTGCAGGTCACCATGGTTGAGTTGTAAATTTGCTAGTTGCTGCTCCAAATGACTTGTCATTATTGTATTTTATATTATACTTCACCTGTAAGAGTAATAAAACCAAATAACAGTCAGTCGCCATTCTCATCCTAACAGAAAAACCACACGTTAAACAGATGGACAGGGAATTCCAGGAACAGTGCAATGTCCTTCTTATTAACATAAATTTATTAGGCAATAATTTCCAATACAATTTCTAAGATTAAAAAACAACCTTATGTTAAGATTCATTAATATTTAAGTTGTACTTACTGCAAAGCAACACTATGACTGTGAAATCTCCCACAATGAATGTAATACCGCACCCACTTCTTACGTCTCTCTGCTAATTACACAACACCTGTTTCCTTTAAACATGATCGCCAACTTAATACGACAGAACATTCTATTATTAAAATTGAAAGTACACAATGAATGACAACAAAAGCTGTATAAGAGTCACTCATAGCATATAAAATAATATAATAAAGTTATATAATTGTGTTTATACCTTAAGAGTAAGTTATTTTTATAACTTACAATAAAATGAATCAACGAAAGATATTTTATAGTAAGATTTACCTTAACATTCTGACAGTTCATTCACCACTATTATCAAAATATATGTTACATATATTTTTTACATTATTTAACAGAAGAAGAATTTTGGACTTATAATCTACCTTTTTCATTAATAAAAATTAAAAAAACATTATTTATAAGGAATTCCTCATAAATAATGAGTACAAAATAGTACTTGCACAATAATCTTCGTACAAGTAGTCACGGCCGACTTGATGGCGAAGAGAGCATCAAGTCGGCCGTGAAGTAGTGAAGTAAGTTTCCACCATTTCCAAAAGATGACACTAGCCCACAGAAAACAATCTGAAATAACAAGTGTCTTTATTGACACCTCCAAATAAACAAACAAACATTTCTTCTATCGTTAATAAAATTTAATTATTCTGTCATCTGTCACCTTTCACTGTGGAAGAAGAGGGGGAGATTTAAAATAAAAATGTTCAGGTAATGTCTGTGTCTGGTGTATGTATGGCTTCTGTACTGAATGACTACAAATTCGGTACTTAATAAAAATTCTTCTATCAGGTATCTAAGAATTTAAGTAACTGAAAAATAAATAAATGTTTTTAGTAAACAAGGTAAATTCTTGGATGTATCTATAGAAATATCTACATTTAGTTGGTATGATAATTTCCATATAATGTACCTAATTTTTTCAATATTTGATAGTCAAACGGGTAGAATTTTAAAGCAATCCCCACATCGAAGTTAGTAGGCATAAAGAAAAATTGATTTTAAAGAGACATAAACAGAGCCTTCTTCAGTTACAAGCCGCAGCATGGGTGGTTGGCAACGCTGAGTGGAGGCGGGAGATTCTAATGTTATGTTGATGTAATTGTGCTTTCCTCATTGCTTTCGTTGTGCGTAACGTGTGTTTTTTCAGTTTTTTCAATATTACTTTATGCACAAAGGTAAGATCAAGATTCAGATTAGTGATGTAAATTATTACGGATTCGAAAATAGTGTTTTATTGCACTCAATTAGCTATAAGGCGTAAGTAGGCTACTTACATACAAGGACTGCCACTTAAAATAATAATAATTAAAAAACATGTTTTTTATTGATAGTACAAAGGTAAAAAGATATTCCTTGCACCGAAAATAATGAAATCAATAATGCAATAAAGTCGTTAAGTTTCTACGCAATATTCTTCAGTTCCATTCAATTAACAAATTTGTGGCTAGCAAATTGACAATCTTTTTCGACTTTATGGTGTTTCACGTCTGATGTGAAAGGTATAGGATATCATATACATTTTAATTCCATTTGTCGTGCTTTTCTATCAATATTTCAGAAGTCCAGGAAGCCAGTTTTAGTTTGAGCCTCGCCAGTCACCATAACAATACTGTTATCCTAAATTATTTGTTATAAACTTTTTAAAATATAATTTTAAACAAATATAACTACAGAAAACTAAATAAGGATGTTGATTATGCAAATAAAATAAAACTGTAAACAGAGGAAACTATTGACATGTTATAATAAAGTATGAGGATGTAATTATATTTTAGTTCCTATTTTATTTTACTTATTTATTTATATTATTTATTATTATTATTATTTATTATTATTTATTTATTTATTTATTTTAATATTATATTATTATTATTATTATCACTGCGACCGAGCACGAGCGCTGCTCATTCGGTCTCAAATTTTGTTAATACTACTGTATCTTCTTTTTATATTGCTTGTATTATTCTATTTGTATTTCTCTTTGTTTGTTTTGTAATTATATTTCTTTATTCTGTATATTTAAATTTAAATTAAAAAGATACAGTTAGGCCTAGTATTAAGATCTATGAAAAAGTGAAGAAATATACCTTCAACATAATACGTAACAAAACACATCATTATCTATTAACCCGTAAGTAGGCGCGTGGGGGTCTGCTATACCCCCACGGTTATGAATGTTTATACATAATTATTTTTGTATTGACTACACTGCTCCGCGTCTCAGCACCTTTCTAAAATAGGGTTTTCAAAATTATACAGGGTGTTTCAAAAATACGGCGCATAATTTCGGGTATGTATTTCCCACATGTAGACAATCAAAATAGTTCATTACAACATGTGTCCGGAAATGCTTTATTTCCGAGTTATGGCCTTCACAACATTGAAATTCACCGGAACCATACCTCATGTTTTAGAAGACACTCCGCTGATCAATCGTCAACACATTCACTTCTTGCATGATGGCGCTCCTGCACACTTCAGTCGTACGGCTCGCCGGTACTTAGATCGAAGGTTTCCTGATCGATGGATAGGTAGAGGTGGCTCAATTGCTTGGCCTCCACGCTCACCTGATCTGAACCCTCTCGATTTCTACTTGTGGGGCCATTTAAAATCATTGGTTTATTCGTCTCCGGTGTCTGATTTGGAATCCCTTCGGAATCGAATTGTGGCATGTTCTGAGGACATACGCAATACTCCTGGAGTTTGGGATCGTGTTCGCAGGTCAATGAGACATCGATGTGAGGTCTGTATTCAAGCAGGAGGTGGACATTTTGAACATCTTCTGTAATGACAACGACCTGCGGAAAGAAAAACGTTCCGGTGAATTTCAATGTTGTGAAGGCCATAACTCGGAAATGAAGCATTTCCGGACTCATGTTGTAATGAACTATTTTGATTGTCTACATGTGGGAAATACATACCTGAAATTATGCCCCGTATTTTTGAAACACTCTGTATAGCGTTTGCCTCTATTTTTAAGCCAGTATTGCAATACGGCTCGAAGATGTTGGGTGATTCTCAAGCCACCACGCGACTACTAACATAAAGGCTGGTTCACAATAAACCGGGAACGGAAACGACAACGAGAACGAGAACGGAAATATTGTTGAAACAAATTTATTTAAATGTGAGCATTCACAATAGTTAATATTTAACTGCATTTATATTAACATTATTACCGTTCTCGTTCTCGATGTCGTTTCCGTTCCCGGTTTATTGTGAACCAGCCATAATACTATTATATTACACATACTACCTGTTTTAGATTAAATTTTTAGGGTGGTATGCATAGACATTTCGCTAGCCCGCGCTACGACCGTGCTAAATTAGCCCCGGCTATCGAGTGATTACTTGTACAGGATTCATATCATATCATTTTTATTTTTTTATTTTATTGGGTTATTTTACGACGCTGTATCAACATCTAGGTTATTTAGCGTCTGAATGATATGAAGGTGATAATGCCGGTGAAATGAGTCCGGGGTCCAACACCGAAAGTTACTCAGCATTTGCTCATATTGGGTTGAGGGAAAACCCCGGAAAAAAACCCCAACCAGGTAACTTGCCCCGACCGGAATTCGAACCCGGGCCACCTGGTTTCGCGGCCAGACGCGCTGACCGTTCGTATCATATCATATCATATCATATCATATCATATCATATCATATCATATCATATCATATCAGTAACACTGGTTTATGAATACGAAAAACGTTAGTTCGCTGATCATCCATCAGAAGCCCGCGCTAAGAATGTCTATTTATATAGCCCTTAGAGTTCATTCGTTTAGTAGACTAGTGCAAGCCGAACTACACTAGTCCAACGCGTAATTACAGTAGTACACGGCATAAGTAAATTAGTGCACGGCATAGCAAAGAGTGCGTCAGAAAGAACGGATGGATTTCAAACTATCGATACGCAACGAGGAGAGAGATATAGTGAGGAGGACCACGACTGTTGGGTCAGCCATAGAATGCAGTTTCAGTTGAGAACATGGTGTTGGTCTGGTGTACAACGTGCTTTCATCGTAGAGACATTTTTGAAAAATGAAGAGTCTGTGATCGCCACTCAGGACTCATTTCGACATCGGACGTCACGCTAGGATTCCAACTCGGAATACAATTTTGCGGTGGGTGGCTTCATTTCGTATCACAGGTTCAACATTAAAGAAGAAATCACCTGGACGAAATTCTATTGCACTGAGATTGTCCGAGGCTACGGTAAGATCTCGCGCCCTGCGACTTCTTTCTTTGTGACCATTTGAAGGCGTAAGTTTGTAAACATCGATCACATACACTGGACGAACTGAAGACAGCGATTCGTGAAGAAATCGTGGCAATTGCACCAGCTATGACTGTGAAAGTGATGGCGAACATCAGAAAACGCCTCGATGCCTGTATTGAAAGCCAAGGACATCATATGGATAATGTTGTTTTACATAAATAAACTGCATGTATTGGTGAATATGTTGATAACAATAAATTTTTGATTTGATGAATCTTTACAATTTTCTTGCCATGTGAAATCCATCCGTTCTTTCTGACGCACTCTGTACAGTAGTGCACGTCAGACGTAGCACAGTAGTGCACTTTTATACCTGGTAAGTTTTATCTTGTCTCAGTAGCAATAAAACCAAGTCCCTTCAAATGAGGGTGGTGAATATAGGAGGGTTGTAAATTTTCAGTATTCCTTTCAAAACCTTGTTGTTGTGCAGGCTACCGGAACTCAATTTCTTGAAAGACATGCTCAGTGACGGAAGTACACAGTAAAAAGAGAGATATTTTGTAATTTTATTTTGCGCTACAGAATGTATCAACTGGTCCCTTCCGCCACTGGATGGATGGACGGCACCGCTCCATTCCCCCATCGCCATAACAATACAGACGAAGTAAGACATATCTCCTTTCTCTCTCTTTTCACAGTGAGACAAGATACATCACACAGACTTCTACTACAGTAGCGCACGGCGTAGTACAGTACCGAACGGCATAAGTACAGTAGTGCACGACAGAACTAGAGTAGCGCAAAGCGTAGTACAGTAGCCCACAGCGTATTTCAGTAGCGCACGGCGTAGTACAGTAGTGCAATTTTCCATGCGGGTATGCACATACTCTGGCGAGAATATTAAAAGATTGAAGTTGAAGACGAACGTTCTATTAAGATGCATGCAGATTTTGAACATTAAACGTAAACAAACAACGACAACCCTTCTCGTCTCTTACAAACATCTGAACTAACAAACAGGGATGAACACATTCGCATACATTGACATACGCCCGCGCAAAAACATTTTCAAAAGACATAAGTTGTTTAACAAAAAGAGTTCCTTATTGTTAGATCTATCACCCCTCAGAGTTTGTCGCAGAGGTTTTGAATCACCTTTATACAGAAAGTTTAAAAAATACGGGGCATAATTTCAGGTATGTATTTCCCACATGTAGACAATCAAAATAGTTCATTACAACATGTATCCGGAAATGCTTCATTTCCGAGTTATGGCCTTCACAACATTGAAATTCACCGGGACGTTTTTCTTTCCGCAGGTCGTTGTCATTACAGAAGATGCTCAAAATGTCCACCTCCTGCTTGAATACAGACCTCACATCGATGTCTCATTGACCTGCGAACACGATCCCAAACTCCAGGAGTATTGCGTATGTCCTCAGAACATGCCACAATTCGATTCCGAAGGGATTCCAAATCAGGCACCGGAGACGAATAAACCAATGATTTTAAATGGCCCCACAAGTAGAAATCGAGAGAGTTCAGATCAGGTGAGCGTGGAAGCCAAGCAACTGGGCCACCTCTACCTATCCATCGATCAGGAAACCTTCGATCCAAGTACCGGCGAGCCGTACGACTGAAGTGTGCAGGAGCGCCATCATGCAAGAAGTGAATGTGTTGACGATTGATCAGTGGAGTGTCTTCTAAAACATGAGGTATGGTGTTTTCCAGGAAGTTCGTGTACGCCTGCCCAGTAAGTCTGTTTACAAGTACATGGGGTCCAACTAATCGATCACCAATGATACCGGCCCACATGTTGAGGGAGAACCGCACCTGGTGATGAGATGGAACAGTTTCACGTGGGTTTTCATACGCCCATACATGCTGATTGTGGAAATTTGTTATGTCATCTCGTGTGAACTGTGCTTCATCTGTAAATAATACTAAGTTCGGATTGACACCACACTGCTGCAAGAACCACTGACAGAACCTAACTCGTGCAGGGTAATCTGCTGGTGACAGGGCCTGTACACGTTGCAAATGATATGGATACAATTGATACTCTTTCAACAGTCTCCAGACAGTCGTATGAGGAACACTGACTTGCAACGCTACCCTTCGTGTGCTGATAGAAGGAGTCATGCTCACAGCCTCCAGAATCTCCTCCTGTACTTCTGGAGTTGTAGATCTTGGTCGTCCCCTTCCCAAACCAGGAGAGTTAAATTTTCCATACTCGCACAGACGGTAATGGAGACGTACAAATGTCTTCCGATCTGGACATTGTCGCTGTGGGTACCTCTCCTGGTACAAACGACGGGCCAGCGCAGCATTGCCGTCCGCCTTACCGTACATGAAGTGTATCTCTGCCAGCTCTTGATTTGAATACATGTCGCACAGTCTAACGTCTAGACAACACTGAATGTAACCTTCGCCTCGGAATGAACTGTCAGAGTGCCCTCTTAATGTCTCCTTTGACGGCAACGACCTGAGAAAAGAAAAACGTTCCAGTGAATTTTAATGTTGTGAAGGCCATAACTCGGAAATAAAGCATTTCCGGGCACATGTTGTAATGAACTATTTTGATTGTCTACATGTGGGAAATACATACCTGAAATTATGCCCCGTATTTTTGAAACACCCTGAATAGGCTATATTTTTTTGTAGAACATACATTGCAATTATCTTCATTATTGTAGTATAGATCTATATCTAGCCTTTCCTATAGAAGTATTAGAAATATAGAAAATTTAACAGTATTGCAGTATTTTCAACCCTCTTCTATGGAAGAAGGGCGTAATTAAAAAAAAAGTTAATGCTTCGTTCTCGTACAATATTTAAACATTAACCATGGAACTCATTGTAATCACAAGAGAACGTATTACCCTACAATATATGTGAATAGTGTCGTATTGCAGCAAGAGATGCAGGGTGCATATAGTTTTTATTTATTATCCCAAAATTATGTTTCCTGAGTTACGTCCTTTTTCCAGCTAACCCCTCAATTGGTGGTAGTCCTATAAAACTGTCTTGTCATTAATAAACGCGTGTGCAGTAACTTTTAATTTATCTTTAAATTCAGGCAAATTATTCTCCCAGGCTTTGTGACATTGTTCCTCAAATTTGCAGTGTTTTCTCTCATTATCCCATTAATATTACAGTAGAACCTCTATTATCCGTCGCATATCCTGAAATTTTCATGACAGATTACCAAGGAGGGTAACAAGATCACCCCACTTAAATAACGCGAATTACTTATTAAAGTAAATTAATTATTTTTGGTAGGTTATTTTACGACGCTTTATCAACATCTTAGGTTATTTGGCGTCTGAATGAGATGAAGGTGATAATGCCGGTAAAATGAGTCCGGGGTCCAGCACCGAAAGTTACCCAGCATTTGCTCGTATTGGGTTGAGGGAAAACCCCGGAAAAAAAACTCAACCAGGTAACTTGCCCCGACTGGGAATCGAACCCGGGCCACCTGGTTTCGCGGCCAGACGCGCTAACCGTTACTCCACAGATGTGGGCTTAATTATTTATGTTATTCTTATTTCAAAATGTTAGTAGACATATAACGGGGAAATATATGGAATTTCAAAAATAAATATGGAGACAAATGAAAATTGAATAATCATCTATCTCACTTGGTAGCAGAAGGGTTAATATAGTTTTTAAAACCATTTTATTGTTATGCTTACTATGGAAATGATTTTGTTTGCTCGATATCATTTTATTAGAAATGCGAATAGTTGAATATCGCGCTCGCGATAATGAACGATGACGTCATGTTCATTTAAGTAGTAATATAGCTGTAATTTACATATCTTTTATTTAAACGATTTATTTCGTACTTTGCAAGCTTTGCGAATAATTTAGAAATGATAACAGTATTCGTGACGTGAAAACGGTTTTATTGTTTCATTTCCGTAAACATAAGACGTGCGGTATTTTAACGTCATTCCTATAGGAAAAATATGTTTCAAACACGTAAAAGGAAATAAAATGTAGCCTAATTTTTCGATTTCTGTGTTAGCCTGAAGGGCGACTCGACGACTAGACAATTTCATTACTCACTGATTGCCCCTCTCATGTAGTCTGAATAGGGATATCTTACGCGAAGTTTTACCGCTAAATGGCAGAAGCGTTCCATGCGGAACATGTTGTAGGGCTACGTTATATTATATGCTACAGTTGATTACGTTTTCCCGCTTATTGGTTTTCTGTGCGTGTCAAAATTATATTTACAATTATTTTGTATAACCTAGTATAATTTAATATAATTCAATATTTTCTTACCTCATAATTTAATTTAATTTACAAAAAATAATAACGTAAACCTGTATAATATTGAGCGATTCCCCGAGATGGATAGGGAAATCTGCAGTATGCAGAATATAGATACGAGTAAATTGAATGTTCATGAACCTAAACGAGAACTCTGAGAACGAGGTGCACGAATAAAAAAATAGGAGCTATGTCGAAGGTGAATTATTGCCTCTTTAATCATTAATATTTAAGAGCCGTAAGCTAAAAACAGGATATGCAGCCACCAATGTGGTTTTCTTTTTATAGGGAAGGGACTATCGAGATTGAATTCCTTGTATTTTTTTCTGTAGTTGCAGAAAGATCAAATGCAATTTTGAATAGGATGATATAATATGATCGCAGTAGTATCACGATTAGTCGTGCGATTTGTACGTTAAGGACATGCAGTTTTGAATCTATGTAGGATGATTTAAAAAATTTGAAGTTAAAACGTGGTTTTAATAATTAGGGTACAGTACATTAAAAACATTATTCACGAAATGGATTTCACTACGGATCGTCCTGGATAATAAACATCCCAGTTTATCGAGAGTTTACTGCAGGCGTAAACTTCGGAGACTCCTACAACTACTGCATATAATGTAAGCTAACATAGCTCGCTGTCGAGGTTGCACATGTTTTTATTAATTTTTCTTTTTCCTCTTCCAAAATGAAACTGTAGTCAACAATTCCTTACTTGAAGTACCGGTAGTTACTTTTATTTAATACTTTCGAGGCGTAATTTAATTATTTTTTTAAAGTTTAAAGCATATATTCAGAATATTTCGGGACCTGATTGAAGACAAAAAGCTTTCCCTGGTTTTTACATATAGGAACATAACAAAAATTTGCCATTTTAATTGTTTTTAAGAGTATTTAATATACTAATACACAACGTATATCCTCAATGTTTATATACCGAAAAACAAATGCACACGCAAAGCGCATTCCTCAAAGTACACGTGCGCTATCTGTTGGTGCTAGTTCAGGATATCTCTATTGCGATAAATCGCCCAACCTGACAACTCTGGGCCCGACATCGCCAAACGAAACTATTTCCAGTTTATTCACGGCCACCTAGAACAATCAGCTGCTCGCTACATGCTACTGTTGATTGCAATAACGCACAACCTGCCAGGAAATCAAAAGCCATTGCTATAAGGAAGTTTAAACAGAAAAATGAGGATCTTGTGCGGTCCTATGGAAGAACAACTAAGGATAGCGAAGTGTGGCATTGTATGGGAGAGAAGCATGGACATTACGACGAAGTGAAGGGAAGCGACTAGAAGCATTTTAAATGTGGATATGGAAAAGAGTGGATCGTGTGAAATGGCCAGACAAAATAAGAAATGAAGCTGTGTTGGAAAGAGTGGATGAAGAAAAAATGATGATGAAACTGATCAGGAAGAGGAAAAGGAATTGGTTGGGTCACTATCTGAGAAAAAACTGCCTACTGAAGGATGCACTGGAAGGAATGGTGAATGGGAGAAGAGTTCGGGACAGAAGAAGATATTAGATGATAGACATTAAGATATATGGATCATATGAGGAGACTAAAAGGAAGGCATAAAATAGGAAAGTTTGGAGAATGCTGGGTTTGCAGTGAAAGACCTGCCCTTGGGTAGAATACTATGAATGGATGAATATCCACCATCGATGGGTAGTTTTCAATTTACTGCATACGTTCTCATGTTTAGTGGTAAAAAGAGTTTTGTTCATTCTTGCATGCATTGTTGAATGCGTAAAGTTGAAAGTAAAGTTTAACCGTGTAGATGCTCTTTTACTAATGTTTAACACACCTCGCTCTGTAGATAACATTTTTTTTTTTTTTTGCAATCGTTTGGATAAACAAGATGATTCACATTCCCTCCGAATAAAATCTCTGGAAAGATATGTCTCCAAAGGAAGTAAGCCCACACTGCAGAGTGCTGCATTGGAGTTAAATCGCTCGCTTGAACTCGGTCGAGTGTCGCATCATCGAGTGAGATACGATCGGTCGTGATACGCTCATAATAAATAGAAGCACAGTACAAGGTCATCTCACCGACATGTCTTATCTTGTGTGGCAGGCGACAGATAAGATACACATGTTTTGCTCACACGGTAAAAATAAGGCTTTATTTTCTGCGTTTATGACAAACGTTTAATGGAACAGTCAATGGAACGTACCAAAACAGGAACATGAAGTTATAAATAAAATAGTATGAAAAACTTCGAAATACAGTTATTATTGCTAATTAATAATTATTCAATATTTGATTTACCACATATATAATGTGATAGGTCCATACATAGTGTTCCGCCTATATACTACGACAATGTAGAAACGTTTTACAAAATATTATTGATATAGCAGTAGATTAGTAACAATATTAGTACAGAGATAACGTCACAGAAAATATAATAAATCATGCTGCACAACTGTTACAGACGCAAAGATTGATACACTAATTATTATTAGAGATGATTATTATTATTATTACTAGAAAACTTGATAAGGTTCTTGCATTATCGTGATTGTGTTCTCCGTTTATAATAATTACATTTACATCCAATAACATCTATCAGATGTGGCAAAAACAAAATCACTCCTGTGTGGAAAAAAAAGAAAAAATTACCTACAACATTTATATTACATTTTAAAGCAAGTTTTGTAGTTGTACTATGGAGAGGTTAGTTAAACACTGCAAAGTTTTGAAATGATAAACATCTATGATGTTACTACACAGTTCATCACTGTAACTAGAACGAATGTCTAACGCTCGGCTTATACCGTTCAAGGATTTATCGCTCGTGACAATTTTACCCGTCATGCATGTGCGCTACCTATCGGATTATGCTATGAACTACTTGGCGCTCGAGCGAAAACGTCCGATGCAGACCTGGCCCACAGACTAACGAGATGTGTTCTTAATGAGGCATTAGCAGATATTTCATATTCAAATTACACTTCATTTGTTTTTACAGCAGTTATAGTCTTTTTATTGACATACGAACATAGACACTGAAACTGAAGTTGGGATTCTAATCTGCAGCCGGTTTTTTTCTCTAATTGGTATTCATCACTGGTTCAATTATCCGGTTTCTACACGATAAATAAAGCTACAAGAGTAAATACTCAGTATGCAGTTTAAACTGGTTCAATCGGGTCTACAACACAATTTATGCACTGTTGAGAATGTCTGGATTTAATGTTCCTAATTATGTCAGGTGAAGAATACAATGCGTGCAGTTCTGAAAGTTACACAACACAGAACTGCACGCATTGTATTCTTCACCTGAAAACATAAATCAACGTTTGAGATGGGCAATGTAGCACGTATATCCAGAAATGCATATAGAGTGTTAGTTGGGAGACCGGAGGGAAAGACCTTTAGGGAGGCCGAGACGTAGATGGGAGGATAATATTAAAATGGATTTGAGGGAGGTGGGGTAATGATAGAGACTGGATTAATCTTGCACAGGATAGGGACCGCTGGCGGGCTTATGTGAGGGCGGCAATGAACCTTCGGGTTCCTTAAAAGCCATTTGTAAGTAAGTAAGTAAGTAAGTTGAGAATGTCACTCGAAACAATGAATTGCGCATGATTTATGGTATAAAAATATTCAACTTTAAATATATTCCTTCCAAGTTCCCTAATGTGTAATAAAAAAAGAGGAGAAAATGTGTTGTTACGTTTGAACGACATTGGTATTCAGTAACGGATCCATTATTTTCAAAACATTTACAAATGGAGTATTTGATTGTCTCTCATAGCAATGGAGCTATAGTCGCGACGCTGTTATTCCCGGCGTGACTCCTCCTCTTTGCTTACGTCTTAGGAAGTGAAGGCTCTATAAAGTCTAGGTAGGTAGTATCGTTCGCCATTTTTGTTCTTTCGTTGTCGAGCTGCCAACAAGGAATCTATTTGCCACACCGTTAAACATTATCATATCGTAGCTCCTATGATAATACGGTAAATCAAACGCACTGTAATTCAGCAAATAATTGAGCGGCAAATAACGTCTTCGTGTGCTTTCTGCGAACGCCAACGAAAGAGCCAAAATGGCGGGCGATTATATTAAGTATTTATCGAGCTTTAAGAAATGAATAACGTCTTCCTCAGCGAATCACAAGACGCACACGTTTAAATGTAGCCGACCTGTTGCGATTGGCTGCCGGAAATCAGAGCGACGGGACTATAGTACTCGTATATTGTGTTTACGACCGCTACACCCACCTCACAGAGGGAAGAGAACGCGGGCAAGAACCGATGGCTGAGCACAGAAAGTGACAGAGATGAACCTGATTATAATTGTCAGATTGTAAGCCGCTCTCTATAAGTCTGAGCTGCGTGTTCCTGAATTTTGCAACATCGCGATTGCATACAGATCAGTCGGGTTCTGCTTTCCGCTTGAAATACGTTATGCTACTCACGGCTTATCCTCCAGGCTAATTGGAATGGCGTAACGAGCCCAACAGGGTCTTACCTATCTACCCTGATGATAGAACTTGTTAACCTTTAAATTCACAAAGTATCCTATAGGATACAACAGGTTACTAGGCTATATGCTGTAATTGTAATAGAATATAAAAAAAAATTGGTAGGAAATAGTAATATGCGTTACAAGAGCGGTATGTTGATGTTTTCATGTTCGAGGAAAAGATTGAAAAAGCGAAACGTAGTTGAGCTTTTTTAATTTCCGAGAACATGAAAACAAACATACCGCTCGTGTATCGTACATTATTTTGTGCGAAGATCGTTTATTACATACCTGAAAGAGGAATTTCTAATTAGTTGCAATGAAATCTCCATCTTGGTTTCTGTTCAATGACGGCAACTTTTAAAAACTGAAATATCTATCTTCAACATTGTTGCTATAAAATGTTTTCTGTGTTTAATATATTCCAGCAGGCCGTGATATACGTCTGTCTTTTTTTTCCCCCCCGTCTATAAATGCGAACTTAAAACAAACACTAAGGTTATGTAATGATTTATTTTTCATTTTAATATTTTAACAATATTATTTATATAACATATTGCAGTAATAACATCGGCATTTGGAATATTGTTGATTTTTTCACGGCTTCCTTAATGTTACTTGCATTACAAATGCAGTAACTTTTGTGGTGTTGTAGAGTTTACTTAATTTTTGCAAATATTTAAAAACAATAATTAACAGTGCAATTTAGGTGAAATTGCAGTGGTAAGTTTCCAATTTATAATTATTACTATGTTAAACGTCTCTAAAAATAATATGTTAAAAGCCTAAAGCAGTAAAATGAATATGGCGCTTAAGCGGTAAGAAGAGGGAAATTGTTATGTGTGTTACGTTGGGAATACTGAATGTGGTATTTCACACTTACCGCGTATTGGTTTTGTGCGGAAAGCAAGCAAATACGCACGATCTCGCACAAATTAAAATTTCACAATACTATAATATTGTACAACATATAAAATATGGACATTGCGATAGTTGTTTTCTTTACAGTCCGACAAGGTTTAATAAACTAGTATGAAAAATGAAATTTTGCCAATAAGAGTTAATAGTTCCGAAATGTTGGGAATGTCAAATTCTATGATATGGCTAAAAACGTAATTATGAACGTAAGATTTTTCGGAATATGTAGTTCATTGTTTTCGCGTGTTAAATACTAGGTATGGTACCTTGTTGACTTGTTTCAGCCTATTGTGGGCTATCTTCAGTTAGGTGCAGTACCTTGTTGAATAGTTTCAGCCTGTTGTGGGCTATCTTCAGTTAAGTACGGTACCTTGTTGACTAGTTTCAGCCTGTTGTGGGCTATCTTCAGTTAGATACTGTACCTTGTTGACTTGTTTCAGCCTATTGTGGGCTATCTTCAGTTAAGTACGGTACCTTGTTGACTAGTTTCAGCCTATTGTGGGCTATCTTCAGTTAATTTATTTTATTGGGTTATTTTACGACGCTGTATCAACATCTAGGTTATTTAGCGTCTGAATGATATGAAGGTGATAATGCCGGTGAAATGAGTCCGGGGTCCAGCACCAAAAGTTACCCAGCATTTGCTCGTATTGGGTTGAGGGAAAACCCCGGAAAAAACCTCAACCAGATAACTTGCCCCGACCGGGATTCGAACCCGGGCCACCTGGTTTCGCAGCCAGACGTGCTGACCGTTACTCCACAGGTGTGGACTCTTCAGTTAAGTACGGTACCTTGTTGACTAGTTTCAGCCTATTGTGGGCTATCTTCAGTTAAGTACGGTACCTTGTTGACTAGTTTCAGCCTGTTGTGGGCTATCTGCAGTTAGGTACTGTACCTTGTTGACTTGTTTCAGCCTATTGTGGGCTATCTTCAGTTAAGTACGGTACCTTGTTGACTAGTTTCAGCCTATTGTGGGCTATCTTCAGTTAAGTACGGTACCTTGTTGACTAGTTTCAGCCTATTGTGGGCTATCTTCAGTTAAGTACGGTACCTTGTTGACTAGTTTCAGCCTGTTGTGGAGTATCTTCAGTCCAAGGTACATATTCCGAAGTGATATAGTGTTAAAAGTTTTATAATCAAGACACACAAGTTTTCATTAACGATTACGGTACATGCACAAGACTGTATCTTGTAAGCTTTGTACTTCCATAACCAAGGATTTTATGTCTCTAGTCAGCCTAGCAACAGAAAAACCTAGAAGAACGACTGTCTCGTCATTTAACAGTAACCTTGGTTGCTTCTTCTACAGAAAGGCCTTCAATGTAAGAATTCATATCTACGCCCAGTTTATACAGAGAAAGGATGGAAAAGATTTTTTTTGAACTTCTGTAGGACAGGTACAGCCTTGGAAAACTATTATATCTTGAAGAAGTTAAGAGTAGAATGTGGGCTACACTCTGATAACATTATGTGTTTTCTCGGAACAAGAGCGATTAAAAAAGAACACTCGCAATGCTATTGTTCAGGTTACGCGACAGTGTCGTGTTTTAAGGCGTAACTTCAGTACAGTAGGCAGAAAGCAAAACAGCATTTTTTAATTTTTATAAAGGTCGTAGTGGGCGCAGCTCATAAATTTTCAACCGAGCAACCGATTTCCAATAACGAGATTATGAGGTCACAGTGTTTAAGTTATAGGGCCAACGTTAGTTTTGTTGAAGGGTGCAATCCCATGGGCATTTTTATACAAGGAAGAAGGATTTTGAGTTTGAGAAAGTTAAAAGTAGGCCTACCGGCATTTCTTTCAAAAGAACACAAGTGAGTGACAAAACACTTCAGCCTCGTTTACGCAAGGGAAACGACTTTGATATCGATTTTATAGGAATTTACGACTTTTCGTCCCGGATAAATCGTATCGCGATAATTCGTCCCGAAACTATTTGTCACAACGCGTCGGGATACAAATTATATTGTTGGGACGAATTGTCGCGGTACGTATTTCCCGGTACAATTTGTCGGGCTTCCATTTTATAGAAGACAGAGAGAACTTCAGAGTCTGTAAGTCGAATTCTGAGTGAGACAAGTAGTCATTTGGCTTCGAGCCCACATAGGTAGTTTCGTTAAATCTGATAATGACGCTTGCAACCAACTTCCCAGACATACTTCTTTCCCTTTGTCTTCTCTTAATGAGTAAATTAATTAATCCATTACCTCAGAGTCGTTTTCGGAATGAGAGCGGAGATAGAATCTGTAATATCCATTCCGAATAAAATCTGCCCCATCATGTTTGATCTACCGACTAACCTAGGGACTCGAGTAGGTTAATTTTACTTTCCGTATTGACTTTCTCTATGTAAAAAGAGAAGTCATTTTTCACTTAAGTTTTCAATGACTGGAAAAAAGCACACGTCAAATTTAAAGAAAATGAGGATTCCCAGTATCACAATTATAACGCTTTGAAACTTGAATATTCAAATCAACTTTACAGGGAGTTGTACCTGAAATCTTGATTTTCATAATACACGTTACTGTTCGTTAACAGAAAACCACAATTTAAGTCACACGGAGTTAGTGTGCACTCGAAGTTGGTTGCTTGACGGTTGTCAGCCCACTTTGAGGTCTGTGGATATAGAGGGAACAATTGGATCGGTGTCGGTTAGAGTTCCCGAGTAGCTCAGTGGTAGAGCGTTGGTACGTTAAACCAAAGGTCCCGGGTTCGATACCCGGCTCCGGAACAATTTTTCCCTCGAAATTATTCAAATCAACTTTACAGGGAGTTGTACCTGAAATCTTGATTTGCGTTTTGAAACTTGTGATTCACAGTGACGCTAAGGAAAGAATTGACTAATTCGATGGATCTTAACAGAATCGCAAGTAATATTTTTTATAAATGTGTTAAAGAGAGCAGTATGCGTTATAAAATTATCTGTAAGAGGGTTAGCTTTCAGCGGAAAAAACAGTTTGATTGTAGAGAAGAGAAGAGAAGAGAAGAGAAGAGAAGAGAAGAGAAGAGAAGAGAAGAGAAGAGAAGAGAAGAGAAGAGAAGAGAAGAGAAGAGAAGAGAAGAGAAGAGAAGAAGGAGAGAGAAGGAAGAAGGAAGAGAAGAAGAAAGGGAAGGGAAGAAGAGAAGAGAAGGAGAAGAGAAGAGAAGAGAAGAGAAGAGAAGAGGAGATGAGGGAAGAGAAGAGAGGGCAGAGAAGACGAAGGCACGAAGAGCAGAGAAGGCACGAGGGCAGAGAAGAGAGGACGAGAGCACGAGGGCACGAGGACCAGAGGGCAAGAGGAGAGGGCACAAGGGCAAGAGGGCACAAGGCACGAGGGCACGAGGTCAGAGGGCACGAGGGCACAAGGGCAAAAGGGCACAAGAGCACGAGGGTGCAGAGGGCAAGAGAGCACGAAGGCACAAGAGCACGAGGGCACGAGGCCAGAAGCCACGAGGGCACAAGGGCAAAGGGCACAAGAGCACGAGGGCAAGAGGGCACGAGGTCAGAGGGCATGAGGGCAAGAGGGCACGAGGGCACAAGGCAAGAGGGCACAAGAGCACGAGGACACGAGGGCACGAGGATAGAGGGCACGAGGGAAGAGGGCACGAGGGCACGAGGATACAAGAGGGCACGAGAGGACGAGGCCAGAGGGCACGAGGGCACGAGGACACGAGGGCACGAGAGCACGAGGGCACGAGGACGAGGGCCAGAGGGCACAAGGGCACGAGACCACGAGGCACGAGGGCACGAGAGGACGAGGGCCAGAGGGCCAAGGGCACGAGGCACGAGGCACGAGGGACGAGAGGATGAGGGCCAGAGGGCACAAGGACACGAGGGCACGAGAGCACGAGGGCACGAGGGCACAGAGGGCACGAGGGCACGAGGCTACGAGAGCACGAGGGCACGAGAGGACGAGGGCCAGAGGGCACGAGGACATGAGGACACGAGAGCACGAGGACACGAGAGCACGAGGGCACGAGGGCCAGAGGGCACGAGAGCACGAGGACACGAGAGCACGGGGGCACAAGGGCCAGAGGGCACGAGGGCCAAAGGGCACGAGAGCACGAGGACACGAGAGCACGGGGGCACGAGGGCACGAGGGTACGAGGGCACGAGCAGAGGGGAGAGGGGAGAGGATATTTTAATATCTCTAACCTACAATCCATAGTAACCTGAAATAGCTATTGCTTCACTCCCACATGTAAAACCGACTGATCGTTCTGACATTGTTACTTGCGTTTTCGCATTGGAACTCAAGAACTGAAGATGTATACTGTAGGTTAAATAAAAAGTATTTAGCATGAAGAAAACCATTCAGAGGTGTAGGCCTAGTAGTAGGGTTTAAGAAGGGCGTGTCAGCTACTATGGCTATTTGCGCCCTTATCTAAAATTCTTAATATAACACATACATAAATAATATAATGATCAGAGTGCTAAAAGAACTAAAAAGCGTTATCACGATATGTGTAGGCCTATGTTTCATTATTATGGAAGCAAATAACTCCCAAAATGTCTGGTATTCTTCATTGAAAATAAATTTGAAAAAAATTTAATTTCAACTTCTAATGGACTTAGTTAGCAGCATTTGCTGCACAAGCCACTAGTTTCTAATAAATTACAAACTGTGTCATTTTCGAGATACATATTTCGCACTCATTAATCAACATTTTCTATGTACTGGTACCTAAGTATTTGTATAATAGCACTATAGTGATTAAATATATAATATACACTATGATGTAGGATTAATACACTATGTACACTTATCACTAATATATTCCAAATACATTAAATAATAAGTTAATATATACGTACACAATATTAAACTACATGCGTACATTTACGCGCGCGTTAAACTTTCAAATACAAGAGTTGGAACAGAACTGGCAAGATCATGAGCTCATGAGAAAAAATAATACACGCGGCGGAAAACAACTTTTAAACTTTGCGAATGTATGTGGGGTGTATTCCTGATAAAATAACATAGAGCCAGCTAATTTACCACTGCAGGGGTGGATGCTTGGAAACAAGAAATGAGGATACTATTCTCGAGTCAGGTAGTACATACTGTAAAATTTCACAGCCCTTAAACAATAATAGGCCTACATATAAGGAGCACTCGAAGGAGTATTAAGTATGTCTTTTGTATATATTGATCTTGTTTCACACATTAGTCACTGTAGTCTCTTATGGATTTTGTTCTTTTTCCACACGTTATTATGTGATAGCGTTCGCACTTTCGGTCGCACAGTGAGCAAATGCAGTCGTCGTCTGGATGGTGGAATCTTTGCGTCCTACATATCTTGTGGTGGAAGCCGTGGATAGCGAGTCTGGTTACCACATGTCTTTGGTCCTCGCACGTCTCTGTCCACTTCCGGTCCGTCATTGCGCTTGTAAAATAGAAGTCCGGGTCGATGTCTTCTTGCTTCCTACGCCGTGTCTCCAGGTGTGCTTGATACGGGCCCGTAGAGGGCAGCATTAGTTCCAGCCTGAGGTCCTCTATGAAGGAACTTTCTTTGGCCAACACGTAGACGATCCTGGTAGGGGACTCCTTTCCTACTCCTAGGACTCTCTTCAGGAACCTTGCCTTCACATTTTCTAACTTTGCAAGGTCGTTGTTCGTCAGTTTCTCCCATATTAATTCTATTCCATAGGAGGCAATCGGTGTTATAACTGCATGAAATAATGACATTGCTGTGGTCAGGAGAGTTTGCTGATGTTCTGAATTCTGTTTAAGGCTTTCGTGGCTGCCGTTGCTCTTTCGTGGATATGTATCCTGTAGGACGTCATTGTCGGTTGCAGGTATACACGTAGGTAACGAAAGGTGTTCACGGTCTCCAGCGTATCTCCTTGCAAGGTAAATTTCTCGTCTTTTGCTGGTTTTCCTCCCTTTCTAAAAACCATGTGCACTGTTTTTTCTTTGTTGATCTCGAAGCTGTTTTTGCAGGACCACTGTTCGAGCCTCTCGAGTGCTGTTTGCAGATCGCTCTTGCAGTGCGACCCTAGAGCCATGTCGTCTGCATACATTATTAACTTCACTGTGGGTAGGTCCTTAACTATGTCTATGATGTCTGCTGTTAAGATGTTGAACAGCAGGGGGCTCATAGGGTCGCCCTGCGGTACGCCGTTTGTCTGTCTGACCTTTTCGGATAGGACTGCGCCGTCGTTAATAATAATGTGGTTATATGTCAGAAGAGCCTCAATCATAATGGCTAGGGGGTGTATGTCTCCCAGCATCTGTTTTAGCTTGTTTATGAGGATGTTCCGATTGACTAAGTCGAACGCTTTCCTATAGTCAATGAAGACAGCGTGATATTTGCCTTTCTTGTATCTAAGATTCTGCTCTGCTTCTTCTTGTAGAACTTTCACCGCTTGTAAAGTGCTCCTTTTTTTCTCGAAAGCCGAATTGACAGTCTGGGATGAATTTGTCCACTTTCATGATCAGTCTTTTAGTTAAGATTTGAGAGAAGATCTTATATATAGTGTTCTGTAGAGCTATGCCCCTGCAAGAGTTAGGGTCTTCAGTGTGCCCTTTCCCTTTATACAATATTGTCAATTGGGCCGTTCTCCAGCTGTCGGGGATTGATCCGGTTTTCAAGCATTGATTAAATAGCTTTTTCCATATGGGCAGTAGCAGTTCTTGTGTTTCCTTTAGGTGTTCTGCGTATATGCTGTCCGGTCCTGCTGCCTTTCCCTTCTTTGCAGTCTTGATAGCTTCCTGGATTTCGTTTGCGGTGATCAGGATGCTTGCTTCTGGTATGCTGTTTGTAGCTTTGACTTGGTAGGCTGTATCTGCGCCGTTCCTATTGAGTATACTGGAGAAATGTTCCTCCCAGGTCTCGATTGGGATCTCTCTTGCCTTGGGAGCTTGTTTTCTTCTCAGCGCTAAGAAGGGATCTGATTTCGCTTGTTCAGCTGATTCCCTGGCTTCTTTCTCGATGAACTCTGCTTTTTTTTTGCTTTTATTATTAGTTTGTATTCTTTCCTCTTCCTGGCGTAAATTTCTATGTCTTCTTTCTCTTCCGTGCTCTTTGCTCTGTGCAGTGCCCGCAGTGTTTCTTTCCGTGAATTGTAACACTCGGCGTCGAACCATTTTTGAGCGTATCTTTTCCTCCTTAGGATAAAAGCCTTGTTGAAAGAGCTGTTAACAAGTTGCATCGCTTCTTCTGTGTGGTCCTCTGATATAAGTGTGCTTACTTCGTCTATGACTTTCATGTCCTGCAGTTTTTCCGGGTCTAGTTTCTTAGAGGGTCTTTGTTCTGGTGTTATTCTCGCTGGTGCTGTCTGGTGTGTTATTTCTAATGTTGTAGACACTGGTATGTGCTTTCTGATGAGTGCTGCTCCTGAGGTCCATAAACCTTCTTGTTTCAAGATGCGCAAGGATTTCCCTCTGTGAAACACTTGGTCGATAGCACTTGCCCCGTTGTGGGCGAAATACGTTTTGAATGTTTTATCGTTTGCTAGTGTGTTCCCTTCTTCTTCTAGTGCCTCTAGTACCAGATCCGTCTTTTGACTTGCTTTGTCGGTTCTGCAGTTGATGTCCCCCGCCAGTATTACGTTTGGTTGATCTGCAGCGTGGCTTGTCCTTAGTAGGGTGTCAATTACTTCTTCAGTTGCTGTGTTTGGTGGGATGTTTACTCCTATTAATGTGAGTTTTGTTGTCTTGACTATTGTGGCATTTGTCTCTTTCCTGCATTCCAGTATCTTTCCAGCTGACGGTTTGAGGAAGCAGGACACCCCTCCCGCTGATCTACCTCCTGTCGCTCTTGCGTATGCATGCACTCCATAGAACCTGAGTAGGTCTAATGGTTCTTGTAGGAAAGTTTCCGTCATAATCACCAAGTCATACTGTTTTGTGAGGTCCGGTGGAATATATTGCAGAACGTGTCTGAGTCCCTCAGTGTTCCATAGAAGCAGTTTTAAGGTGTTCTTATTCGAAGGCAGCCCCTTCGGTGCGTCTGTGGCCTCGAAAAGGTATCTTCTAACGAGGATCCCTTTAGGCCAGAACTCTGGCTTCTCTGCTTCGGTGAGGTGTTTAAAAGGAATGCCAACCCTGAAGGCTTCCATGGTTCCTTTTGTAGTTAGCTTTTCGCAGGTTATGCCCTCTTTTATGTTGTTTTTTAATAGGAAGTTTCTGATTGATTCTTCGGTCGTGCCGTGCTTCACCTTGCCCACGTACAGCCAGGCAGTCCTGTCTGCTGGTCTTAGATCGTTGTCATCTCCTTCTTCGGAACCTATGATCGGGACTTTTTCTTGTCTCTGTCTTCTCCTTGAATGGTAGCGCGTCCAATTTTCTTCATCTTGGGTGTCGACTACATGAGCTGCTGAGACCTCCTCTGCCCCCGGCCTTAGATCTGCAAACTGATTACTCCGCCTACAACTGAAACTCTGTAACTGAAATACTCAGAAACGCACTTCACTCACACAATCTTTCTTTAGTGCGTGACGTCACGTTACCATGGAAACCAGGTGCTGTATGAGAATGGGAGCCCAAATAATTTCACCTTTACAGTATTGTAAGTTCCAATAGTCACCGCTCGGCGCTAGTAACAGTTGACATTATTCTATTCAGCGGACGGTTACAGGTAGTATTTATATAACTAACCACTGTTTATAACGACTGAAAAGAAAACTTTTTTTTTTTTAGAAATACGGTATCGGTAATAACTGGAATTAATTCTTAATATGAGATAACATTGTGTTTTACATGTATACGTGAAGTGACACTTCACCTACTTCAACTGAATAACCGCCCCTGGTCTAAAAGTAATTACGTAAAATTCTTCGGAATTGTTGACATAATATTTTATATAATTTAAACGTATTTCTTTGCAGTTCATTTTCTGTATCTGCTATTATTACCTGATCGTCGGCATATACATGTAATTCGTGTTACCCAATTGTGTTTCTTTATTTGTTAAGCAACAGACTAAAAATTGTTCATAATTTTTCTTTGAATTTTAGAGACATTCTGTATAACTTGTATGTACAGGGACATCATTTTATTTTTACTTCAATTTTTATTGTACCTGAGTTTTTGAATGTACTTCACTCCCACCCCTTCTACTAAGGAAGTTCCAACTCCACACAGAACCAAGACCGCAGATAGTAAGCAGTACTGAATTACTGAGTATAGTACGTTCCAGAAATATGTTCGCGTTTTCCAGTGACGAAAGAGCTTTCAATATTGAATCATATTTTCGCACAGGTACTGTCCGTTTGCCTACGTCGCATCCCGATTTCCCCCACCTGCTTCTGCTCGCCCCTCTGTAATAGCTGGGCTGTCTTAGCTCTTTTTTGAAAACATTAATTTCTCTTAGGAATTGGAAGTTTACGTAATATTATACAGCTGTTTAATTTAACTTAAATAAAAGGGCCTCGTTAAGTAATTAACTGTCACGTGATTTCCTCCCTTTCTACAATCCTGCGGCATAACCACTTAGACGGACAGTAGAGTAATTTTATATTTTCGGGTCGGGCAGAAGTGAAGATTGAATTTACAGTACGTAGAGTAGGTACAGAATTATTTCAACATGAGTTACTAGTACGAAGGACGAAACTGGCAATTGGAATTAGGTGCAATAGTCTATAGTGCGATAATATGCACAAAAGAACTGAAGCCTGTATCGAAATGAACGGCCACCATTTTCAAAATTCTGTTTAAATATTCATATTATGATTATTTTTCAATTTAACTTCTTTCTCTATATTGTACCCTAATGTGCTGTAGACAGTATAATATACACTGCATAATGAATACGTTCGCATGGATAACTCACTTCGTGAGTAAAAACACTTATTCTTAATACAGTACCGTACTTTGATTAAAGAAAAACCTAATGAAAATTATCAAACTCAAAATCGCGATATTTCCTAGTTTACGTAAATGGATGAACTACTTTTCTTCCTTCCTATACTTAGTAGAGTGATTTGTGTTTTACGCCAGTATCATCGAACTCCAGTCTTGGAGGGGGGAGCACGCGGTGTTTCCGGTTCTCTAAAGGTATAGACAGGTTAATATTAAAAATGTTAGTAAAAATAAAATGATGTCCCTGTATAACTAACCACTGTTTATAACGACTGAAAAGAAACCTTTTTTATTTTAGAAATACGGTATCGGTAATAGCTGGAATTAATTCTTAATATGAGATAAAATTGTGTTTTACACGTAAATACGTGAAGTGACACTTCACCTACTTCACCTGAATAACCGCCCTTGGTCTAAAAGTAATTACGTAAAATTCTTCGGAATTGTTGACATAATATTTCATATAATTTAAACGTATTTCTTTGCAGTTCATCTTCTGTATCTGCCATTATTACCTGATCGTCGGCATATACATGTAATTCGTGTTACCCAATTGTGTTTCTTTATTTGTTAAGCAACAGACTAAAAATTGTTCATAATTTTTCTTTGAATTTTAGAGACATTCTGTATAACTTGTATGTACATGTCTGCATTGCACCTTAACGATTTTGTATGTATTGCAAACAGTCATGTAACAGACTGTGTCTAAAAAAAGGACGATGTTGTTCGCTTCGGACTCGAATAGCAGCGGACTGCTGACGCTGCGCTGAGGTGACAACGTAGATTTAGCTGCATTCCATTCCCACCAGCAATGGACAGCTCCAGCGTTTCATAACCATCGACTTGTAAACTAGCATTGGCAATGTCAATTCTCCAACGACCTTTTTAAAATACAGAGTCTATTGAGAGAATAAGAAACGGTATTATAACAACAGAAGGCGACTACAATGAAAATTACAATAACATGACAGGAAAGCTTGAAGTTTATAAAAGACGTACGTAACCACGCGAATCTTACGTCCTTGAAAGGATTCAATGTAGAGGTACAGGGACATCATTTTATTTTTACTAACATTTTTAGTATTAACTTGGCTATACCTCTGGATCAACGCCGTTTGCTATCCTCTTCCACGACTGGAGATCGATGATACTGACGTAGAGTACAAACAAATCACTTTACTACGTATAGGAGGGAAGAAAAGTAGTTCATCCTTTTACGTAAACTAGGAAATATCGCGCTTTCGAGTTTGATAATTTTCATTAGGTTTTTGTTTAAACAAAATACAGTACAGCATTAACAATGAGTATTTTTACTCACGAACTGAGCTGTCCATATGGACGTATTCATTATGCAGTGTATATTATTCTGTCTATAGCACATTAGCGCACAATATAGAGAATGAAGGTAAATTGAAAAATAATCATAATATGAATATTTAAACACAGTTTTGAAAATGGTGGCCGTTGATTTCGATACAGCCTTCAGTTCTTTTGTGCATATTATCGCAATATAGACTTTTGTACCTAATTCCAATTACCAGTTTCGTCCTTCGTACTAGTAACTCATGTTGAAATAATTCTGTACCTACTCTACGTACTGTAAATTCAATCTTCACTTCTGCCCAACCCGAAAATATAAAATTGCTCAGACATGCTATCTACTGTCCGTCCAAGTGGTTATGCCGCAGGATAAGGGGGGAAATCACGTGACAATTACTTAACGAGGCCTTTTTATTTAAGTTATTTTAAACAGTTATATAATATTACGTAAACGTCCAATTCCTAACAGAAATTAATGTTTTGAGAAAAGAGCTAAGATAGCCCAGCTTTTACAGAGGGGCGAGCAGAAGCAGGCGGGGGAAATCGGGATGCGACGTAGGCAAACGGACAGTACCTGTGCGAAAATATGATTCAATATTGAAAGCTCTTTCGTCACTGGAAAACGCGAACATATTTCTGGAACGTACTATACTCGCTAACTCAGTGCTGTTTACTATATGTGGCCTTGATTCTGTGTGAAGGGGTGGGAGTGAAGTACATTCAAAAACTCAGGTACAATAAAAATTGAAGTAAAAATAAAATGATGTTCCTGTAGTATGTGAATTCGAAGCCTGTAACCAATTGCTTTATTCTAGAACTAGCCGTACCCGTGCGCTCCGCTGCACCCGTTAGAAATAAATATAAAGTAATTACATAATTAAAATAGGACGTTTGATCTAGGGAACATTCGTGTTTGATAGAAGGATAAATCATTTAATATGTTACTTAATTTAAATTATATTTAAATAATTAAAATGCGATCATTTTGGTCCAGAGACCACTCATTTGGTGCAATGACAATTCCTTTAACATGTTTCTTAATTTTTATTACATGCAACCATAGTTTAATGAACATTGACATCATTTAGATTTAATGTGTATACTTTATTTTACTTGCTATATGTTTCCATTGAATTATGGTAATAACTTAATTTTAACCCTTGTTTTCTACGTATTCAGTAAATGGTTCAGTATGGTTCTGAACCCTTCAAATAACTTATATTATATTATATAAAAAGTGTGTTGATAACGGATGTAACTTACATAAACATTATTTTAAGAAATACAGAAAACGAATATACAGAATAGCCTATCAAGTTTTCTGTGCATAAGAAGCTATTTGAATCTTACCTGTCCTCAATTCACTCAGAAGTTACTGTAATAACATTATAGCATTATGTCCATCTAGAGAAACTACACTTTCAAATGGTGAAATAATAATTAATTATACAAATCTGTTAATTTAGCTTCCGATATTACTTCATACAAACACAGAAACATTCTCTGTAGGCTATGTTTCATAGCTTTCGATTGTTGTTGTCCAAGGCCCCTTATAGACGAAGTCATTTGTTTTTTAATTCATTACACGGCCTTAGACGGCGTTATTTTAATTTTAAAACTCATTTATCTCATTAAATATCAGTCCTATCAAAATTGTTCAGGGAATAAAACTTATTGGAAATTATTTTTAGAGAAACTTTTGTTATGTAATATTTTTCACAAAATCAATAATAAGCGAGATATTTCGATTTATTTAATTCAGGCCCCTTATAACCCCCCTTTTAAATAATGTATTTTGAATGCCATATAGCCTAAAATCTAAGTTACAACGAACTTAATTTATATTCCAATTTTCATCGAAATCCGTTCATCCATTATCGCGTGAAAAGGTAACAAACATAGAGACAGATAGACAGACAGACAGACATACAAACAAAAATTTCAAAAAAGCGATTTTCGGTTTCAGGGTGATTAATTATATATGTTAGGACCAATTATTTTTGGAAAATCGAAAATTACCAGAAAAATTTCGGCTACAGATTTATTATTAGTGTCCACATCTGTGGAGTAACGGTCAGCGCGTCTGCCGCGAAACCAGGTGGCCCGGGTTTGATTCCCGGTCGGGGCAAGTTACCTGGTTGAGGTTTTTTCCGGGGTTTTCCCTCAACCCAATATGAGCAAATGCTGGGTAACTTTCGGTGCTGGACCCCGGACTCATTTCACCGGCATTATCACCTTCATCTCATTCAGACGCTAAATAACCAAAGATGTTGATAAAGCGTCGTAAAATAACCTACTGAAAAAAAAATTTATTATTAGTATAGATATAGATTCGCTGCTTCACTAAGGATATAAGAAGAACAAGACAAAAACAAGGAGGAAAAAAGGAAACACAAGAAGAATAAGGTGATCATAAAAATAAAAATAAAAATAAAAGGAATACATGAGAACATGAGAAACACAAGGAGAACACAAAGAGAACGAGGGGAATACAAGGAAAATAAGGGAAAGTTAAGAAGAACAAGGGGAAGACTATGAGAACAAGGGGAAGTCAAGGGTAAGGAAAGGAGAACAAGAGGATTAGAAAGAGAGCAAGGGGATTAGAAGGAGAACAAGGGGAAGACAAGGGAAACACAAAGAGAACAAGGGGAATACAAGGAAAATAGGGGAAAGGTAAGAAGAACAAGGGGAAGACTATGAGAACAAGGGGAAGTCAAGGGTAAGGAAAGGAGAACAAGAGGATTAGAAAGAGAACAAGGGGATTAGAAGGAGAACAAGGGGAAGACAAGGGAAACACAAAGAGAAGAAGGGGAATACAAGGAAAATAGGGGAAAGTTAAGAAGAACAATGGGAAGACTATGAGAACAAGGGGAAGTCAAGGGTAAGGAAAGGAGAACAAGGGGATTACAAAGAGAGCAAGGGGATTAGAAGGAGAACAAGGGGAAGACAAGGGTAAGGAAAGGAGAACAAGAGGATTACAAAGAGAGTATGGGGATTAGAAGGAGAACAAGGGGAAGACAAGGGTAAGGAAAGGAGAACAAGAGGATTACAAAGAGAGTAAGGGGATTAGAAGGAGAACAAGGGGAAGACAAGGGTAAGGAAAGGAGAACAAGAGGATTACAAAGAGAGTAAGGGGATTAGAAGGAGAACAAGGGGAAGACAAGGGAAAGACATGGGGAACACAAGGAGAACTAGGTAGCAGAATGAAAGGATGGCGAAGACAAGGAAAAGAAGAGAAAGACAAGGAGAAGAAGAATACAAGTATAAGAAGGGGAGTAGAATGAAAACAAATTGAAAACAAGGAGAACAAGAAAAAGACTAAGAAAACAGGGGAAGACAAGGAGAACAGGGTGAATGCAAGGAAAACAAAGGGGACGAGAAGAATAACATGGGGATTACAAGGAGAACAATGAAAAGATAAGGAGAACATGGGGAAAACAAAGAGAACAAGAAAAACAGCAGGAGAAAAACAAGGAAACGCAAGGAGATGAAGGGGAACACAAGGAAAACAAGGAAATGACATGTTGAACAGGGGAAATACAATGAAATGAAGAGAAAAGAATTCATTTTTATGTGACGGACAGACGGGCTCTAAATGCTATTAATTACAGTTACATATAACCTAAAACACTGTAGGCACACGGAGTTTTTTCACGTAAATTATGTGTATTATAAATACATTATAAATAGTCTAATTTTGCTAAAAATATATTATTTTTAATAACAATAACAACAATCAACTAACCAACAGAATTCCAGTTACGTTACTTCAAAATCATCATTTGAGTAATCCATTACAAAAATTGATCATATAACATTTTTATTTTTGTAAAACCTACATAACTTCTTATAATCACGTTCTGATGGTTCTCATTTTTTCCTTATAGGATTTTCTAGCGCGAATTTGCATAAATTCCGCTTATGCTAAGCTGACGAAGTCTCAAACAGGCCAGACTACGATTTTTCTTAGTTTATACTTAGAAGTAGAAATAGGCCTATATACTTCTTGTTATGCATACAAATAGTAGTTTATACTACCAATCCTAGCATAAACTAAGCACGTCCTTCCACATCAACTTTCTGCTACTCAGGAAAGAATTTACTACGGGTTGTTATACATAAACATCGTAGTAGGCTATCTACAGTACTACAAAAACCTTAGCAACAGGTTTACTTCAACTTTATGGATATCATCCATTTTTTGTCTAGCGCAAATCTCATGGAATTGCCCAGTAGCGATGCCCGGACCCTTCTGCTGATAACGATAAGTTGTCAGCTGACAATTCAGCTGGATCGCAAGGCAGATCAACCGTGTGCAAACAAGATACGCGATGCTTCCTGATTTATCAATATTATTGACGTACGAACTACCCTTGAAAATCTATAAGCGGCCAGTCTTCATACGTAGACTGCCCCTGCTAACAGGGATCAATGGAAGAGGATAAGATAATGCTAGCTCTTGTTTCTACGAATGTATATACAGCTAACTTTGTTTAACTCGTGCGTTAAATATATGCGTGTCTAGGTCAGTTGGTTGAACTCTACATGACAAACTACAATAAAACTTTCTTGAAGCTATAAAAAGGACACTTAAATGTAAAGCAAGCTATAAATTAGTTATAAACAGGGAAAGGATTTATATGTAAATACATATTTACTTATAAAGCTAATATAATTTATATTTTGCATTATCTTTATGTTTCACAATGTGTAGGGTTGAAAAATCCTACTTTTATTTTCCATATTTTTCCATATTTTAGAGTTTAGTACATATTTTCGTTAATTGCCATATATTTTCCATATTTCATATAAAACAGTCCATATTATATTAGGTTTAACAATAAAACAAAACAAAATTCCATTAACTTTTAAAAATACATTTCAACAATAGAGATTTAAACACATGTTCAGTAATCCCTTTAACATCAGAGTTATTTGAAAATTAGCAGTCCTATCAACAATGGGAAAGTAAGTTACAAAACTGTATTAATTTAATTTAAAATTTTTAACAGACTTCAGTTGTGCAGCTCAACAGTTAAATGCCAGTCAGAGTACACATAGGTTCAGTTTTGTAAATCATACTATAAAGACGGTAAATATGCCAAAAGTACGTCATTCAGTCAATTTAAAATCAAAACTAACAAGTTACATTTCAGAATTTAAAGAAGATGGTTTATCAACTGACAATAAAATATTATTTTGTAATTTGTGTCAGTGTGCAGTATCATCTACACAAAAGTTCCTGGTGCAACAACACATTACAACTAGTAAACATCAGGCCAACAAACAACTAAATTCCAAGCAGAGACAATTGTTTTTAACACAACCAACAACATCGAATGTAAGATCTGAGTTTAACATCGACCTGTGCCGTTCTCTCATCTCTGCTGATATTCCTCTCTACAAACTAAAGAATAAGGTCTTCAGGGAATTCCTTGAAAAATATACTCAACATACAATCCCGGATGAGTCAACACTTAGGAAGACGTATGCTCCATCCATCTACGATGAGACAATACAGAAGATAAGAGATGAAATTAAAGATAGTTCAATTTGGGTTTCCATTGATGAGACTCCCGACAAAGAAGGTAGACTTGTTGGTAATGTAGTTATCGGTTTGTTAAGTGAACAATATTCTGAACGAATTCTTTTACATTGTGATGTTCTAGAAAAGTGCAATAACAAAACTATAGTTAAACTGTTCAACGAAGCTATGGGTATCCTGTGGCCAAAGGGTATTATGTACGATAATGTGTTATTCTTTATTAGCGATGCTGCCCCTTATATGGTCAAAGCTGGACAAGCATTATCTGTTGTATATCCTAAATTGACTCATTTTACTTGTGTGGCGCATGCATTTCATCGTGTGGCAGAAGTGGTCAGAGACAATTTCCCTAAAGTAGATTTGTTGATTTCATCAGTGAAAAAGTATTTCTCAAAGCTCCCAGTAGAGTTAACGTGTTGAAAGAAATGTACCCTGAAATTCCATTGCCACCAAAGCCAATTTTAACTAGATGGGGTACATGGCTAGAAGCAGTTGAATATTATGCCGAACATATAGACTCTATTAACAATGTTCTCCTTGCATTGGACTCTGAAGATGCAGTCTCAATTGATACTGCGAAAACAGTTACCTGTGACATAAGTGTGAAGAATGACTTAGCTCACATTCAGCATACATTTTCATGCATCATAAAAACGCTCAAAAGTCTCCAAAATAGGCACCTTTCACTATCTGAAAGTTTTGAAATTATAAATAGTACTGTGGAACAACTGAATCGTGGTAGAGGTAAAGTTGCAGATGCAGTAAGAGCTAAGGTGGACACTGTACTTTCAAAACCCTGGATATGAAGAACTACAAAAGGTTGTTGCTGTGATGAGTGGTGAATCAACAGTGAAGATTAACTTGGACTTATCCCCAGCAGACATTGTGAAATTGAATTATGTACCAGTTACTTCTTGTGACGTCGAACGCTCTTTTAGTCAGTATAAATCTATCCTCAGAGACAATAGAAGAAGATTCACTTTTCAGCACTTGAAAGAAATGTTTGTAACCTATTGTTATGGTAACAGACAATAAAAATTGTGTTTTGTTGAAACTACATTGGAAGATAAGGTACGTCCATTATATTTTTTGTTTAGTTTGATTAAAATGTACCAATATTTAACGTACATAGTCATTTTTTTATAATTTTAAGTCCATATTTAATTCCATATTTTGGTAAAAATCCATATTTAATTCCATATTTTGGTAAAAATAACTACATATATATTTACATATTTCATATATTTTTAGTCCATATAAATCCGTTCCCTGGTTATAAATGATGAAAGTGCAGTTTTTGCCATTGCATGAAGGTTATGAAATATGGGTTCCGAACAAAAATGATAAGAACTCTACGGCCCGATTGTATAAAACTCCCTGACTAAAGATCAACTTTGATCGAAGATCTAAAAGGGAACCGAGTTCAGACACGTCTTCTATTGTATAAAACTTTTCTGCGATCAAATTTCCTTGGTTCAAATGCAATCTAAGTTCACGTGAAAAGGATTTGGCAACATCGCATAAACAGGTGAAATACGTGATGCGCGGACCATGTTATACAGGTTTGTTCAGTGTTGCCAGTCTAGCGACTTTAACTCTTTTTCAACAACAATTTCTTTTAACTTCTATATTACTTAAATAGGGATTTAGTGATCTTTTTAGCACCCCATAGTGACAAAATTTAATCTTTCTTTGTTGATAATGAGAAATCTAGCGACTTTACAACTACTTTTTGGCGACTTTCCGTATTACACTCTGTTGGAGACACTGGTTTTTTTGTGTAATGTAAATAATGGCGGACAATAAGAAGAAGGTTGACTCAAGTTGTTGTCATGTTATGGTGTTTGATACTGCTAAACATAATAAAGCTTTATAAAACGACAATTTTCGTTTAGTAATACAGTTAATTGAACATTTATGAATGTACCTATCATATCCATTAATAATTAATGGTTGTTATAAACATAATATAATTATAGGTTATGTTATTTGATACTGCTGAACACGATAGATCCTTATAAAATATAAGAATGTTTGTGTATTAAGGCAAGAAATTGAAAGATATATATATATATATATATATATATATATGTACCTAACATATCTATTAATATTAATAATAATGGATATTTTATTTGCACAATCTGTCACTTGTATATTTCAAACAGAAAAGAAATAACTGAACTTGGATCATCTAACTTAATCGGAGAAATTTCTTCAGTCAAAGTTGACTTTAGTTTGAGACAAATTAATCTCAGATTAGACTTTACACAACACAAAATTCCAAGTTCAGCTGAAACAAGGATCAATTTAACCTCTGATCTAAGATTAAATGGTTTATACAATCGGCCTTACTTGACCTTGTGGAAATGGATTATCTGCGGTACACTGTGCAGTGGTCCCATTCGCGAATCAAGGCAGGTTAAATTCAAGGTTCGCGTAATGTTTACTGTATAACAGATGTGTTTTAAATGGTACTTTCATAACGACCAAACTATAATAACTTAAGCTAATTACATGTGACGTAACTGTATCTTAATGACATACATTAAAGTACTGCTGATCATTATGTTATTGCAACTATCGATTTCCAACTATCGATTTCCAACTATCGATATTGATTAATATCGTAGGCGCAACATCCCGCAAGCCTTGAGAGCACCAATCCAAAATGGTAGGCGCGAGTTTTGAAAGTGATATTGATCGAATCACTCAAATAAACTTTAATCCAACTTCAAACATTCCACTGGGAGCCATTTCTCAGACAAATTTCACAAACTGCACAATCAACAACATGTATCTAAAATAAAATAAATTCTTTTCATGTTAATTTTAATATTCTAATAAATTAAGTTAATTTCCTGCGTTTTAATGTGTTGCTTTGAGGTTAAAATCTCCAAACCAAGCCCTGCAAAATAAATAAATAAATAAATAAATAAATAAATAAATAAATAAATAAATAAATAAATAAATAAATAAATAAATAAATAAATAAATAAATAAATAAATAAATAAATAAATAAATAAATAAATAAATAAATAAATAAATAAATAAATAAATAAATAAATAAATAAATAAATAAATAAATACGGCGAACACACCTGTCATCTGTTGCACTACTCGAAAACACGCTGAAAAGACAGTCACACTCGTGCCATCTGTTGCAATAGTCGAGAACTCGCTGAAAATAAACGCAAGCTCACTATTTTATTACCACTAAAGTAACATTTGTAAAAACTCAAAATTTAGTAATTTAATTATGGTCGCTTACGCTCGTTTCATAAACATACCTGCGTCTTAATTACTACCATTGTAAGCTCATTGTATAATATACTATATAACTTTATCATGTTCTCTCATTTCTCTCGGCTTGTCGCAATACTTCTCTTTTTACCTCAGGCTCTTAAGACACTAAATTTAACAAAAATTACTATAGCCTGAATGACTTCTCTTGGCTGGTATGTCTTGCTCGTATATCTGACATTTTTATCTAAACCTAAGTTGACCCATACTTGTGACTTAAAGATAATAAAAAATCATCCCATTAACAACCTTACGGGTATAAAAACAGCAAAGACGTGATATGACGTAAAATACATTAATTTTACATATAGGCTTATTGTGTGTTTTCAGATCATATTCAAAAGGTACGTCTAAAATTGAATATTGCTATCAATTTATTACTTACTTACTTACTTATTTACTGGCTTTTAAGGAACCCGGAGGTCCATTGCCGCCCCCAAACAAGTCCCCATCCTGAGCAAGATCAATCCATTCACTATCATCATATCCCACCTCCCTCAAATCCATTTTAATATTATCTTCCCATCTACGTCTCGGCCTCCCTAAAGGTCTTTTTCCCCCCGGCCTCGAAACTAACACTCTATATGCATTTCTGGATTCGCCCATACGTTCTACATGCCCTGCCCATCTCAAACGTCTGGATTTAATGTTCCTAATTATGTCAGGTGAAGAATACAATGCGTGCAGTTCTGTGTTGTGTAACTTTCTCCACTCTCCTGTAACTTCATCCCTTTCAGCCCCAAATATTTTCCTAAGAACCTTATTCTCAAACACCCTTAACCCATGTTCTTCTCTCAAAGTGAGAGTCCAAGTTTCACAACCATAAAGAACAACCGGTATTATAACTCTTTTATAAATTCTAACTTTCAGATTTTTTGACAGCAGACTGGATGATAAAAGCTTCTCAACCGAATAATAACACGCATTTCCCATATTTATTCTGTGTTTAATTTCCTCCCGAGTATCATTTATATTTGTTACTGTTGCTCCCAGATATTTGAACTTGTCCACCTCTTCGGAAGCTAAATTTCCAATTTTTTATATTTCCATTTCAATTTATTAAGGATTTTTAATTCACTACTTAAAACGAGTATTTTGTAAGTGGAATATGTTGATCGGCCTAAATTTTGCAAAATATTTTAGGGGATCCTCCGAAATGAGTTTTAGGGGTTTCGTGACACTCAAAATATTGGTAACATCTGTTGTATAACAGCCTGCAGTAGTTCTTTTCATCATGAAGGGAGATGTTGAAAATGTTTTTCCCTTTGCTTCCTGTTGATGAATATCTCTTCTCGTAACATCCTTTTTTAGTTTTTCCTTGACGTGTTATTTTAACGTTTTTCCTGTAATGGAATTGTTATTTTCCCGGAAGAATTATAGCTACTGTCTGTAAACCCTTGCAGGTTCCTATATACAGAGTCTTCCGCTTGTTTCATAATACTGAAGGCTGAATTGTTTACAGTACAGGTGAGCGCCTTCACAAATCACAACATGCTTTATTGAAACGAGTCGCTCAGTCAGTCCATTTGCAAGGGCTTTATAGTCTAGAAATATTTCGCTGCGTATATGTGAGCTGTCCAATCATAACTCAAAGTTTTATAATACAGCGAAGAAAATGTAAATACAAATCAATTATAAAAACACAATATTCATTTCGTAATGTAATACATTGCGGCAAACACATTTGTTTCTCATGGGTGCGAGGACACAGTGGAACAGAAGGAAATGAAGGGCTGATGAACTGGCAAAGAGTGCTGCAGTTTCCAACTTAAATTTGAGCTATAGTCTATGTCCTTATTCATATGCAAAAAGAAAAATAAATGAGCACATAATAAATAGGTGGAACAATCAGTGGCTGTGCAGTACAAAGGGTTCAGTTACGAGAGAAATCTTCTTTCCTAGCGTCGACACCCGCTTAAATACAAACCAAATTATACCGGATTTTATATTAAAACAATTTTTATCGGGTCATGGGAAATTTAGGGCTTACCTAGAACGATTTAAATTGCATAAGGACAATGGCTATTTATGTATCTGTGAGGAAGAGCAGACTGTGGATCACCTTCTGTTTCATTGTCCTGTGTTCGGACAAAAGATTTATTTTGGTCGGAATTTTTTTTGTAATATAATATATGACAAACCACTATTCAATTTGTTCACAAAAACGTGCTGCTATAAAGAGTTTTGTAATTTTATATGTAATATATTTAAGAACTTGTAAATAATTCAAATTATTGTAGTATATATAATTGTTAATTGTAAGTAGCAAGACTGGGTAACCCACGTCAATGTAAGTCTATATGTAATATATTTAAGAACTTGTAAACAATTCAAATTATTGTAGTATATATAAGTGTTAATTTTAAGTAGCAAGACTGGGTTACCCACGTCAATGTAATTTTATATGTAATTAATTTAAGAACCTGTAAATAATTCAAATTATTGTAGTAGATATCTTTTAATTTTAAGTAGCAAGACTGGGTTACCCACGTCAAATGAATTCTCATTATAATAATATAAACTCAGGCTATAACTAGAACCCTAATGTACTTTCGGGTAAAATAGGGTTCAAGAAAATGTATATTCAAATAAATAAATAAATAAATAAATAAATAAATAAATAAATAAATAAATAAATAAATAAATAAATAAATAAATAAATAAATAAATAAATAAATAAAAATATTCATTTCGTAATGGAGATCAGCTTTTGCGTCATAAATATTATTTTCTGAGAGATAACAAGCAATTCAGTAGCCATCCTTCCTAATAATCATTATGGAAAGATGAGGAGCATCGTTTCAAACTGAGTTTTCTCTTTAGTATTTTCTTCTTCTTCTTCTTCTTCTTCTTCTTCTTCTTCTTCTTCTTCTTCTTCTTCTTCATGGTATACTCAAAGAACCGTTCCTATCACATTAGAATAAAGGCACCTGTCCATCTTCTCCATAGTTTTTAATTTGTCGTTTTATTCTCTTTGTATTGATATATTTGTAATTTTCTTGTTTTTTGTAATATTTTTGCTCCACCAAATAGAATTTAGAGCATTTATTGCTAGTTTTTTTTTGATGTAATTCTGTTTTCAATTTCCACTGTATTAACTCCTGAATGGTCTATCTTTATGTCTGTTTTCAATTTCCACTGTATTAACTCTTACAGATTTTAAATTGAAGTTTTTTTAAGCTCACAATTTGTAAAATTAGGCTCTATTTTAATGAATGAATGGTCTATCTTTATGTCTACATACGTGCATTCAATAGAGGTTCTAATTCTTCTCCTTTATCCAACTTTAAATTTTCATTTTCTTCTCCTATATATAAAATATTTACTTTTCTCTGATATTTTATGGAAAGTCCCCATTTCTTATATTCTTTTTTTTTTTTCTTGCCAGTAGATTTATTTTATTTTTTAAGTAGGTTATTTTACGACGCTATATCAACATCTTAGGTTATTTAGCGTCTGAATGAGATGAAGGTGTTAATGCCTGTGAAATAAGTCTGGGTTCCAACACCGAAAGTTACCCAGCATTTGCTCAGATTGGGTTGAGGAAAACCCCGGAAAAAACATCAACTAGGTAACTTGCCCCGACCGGGATTTGAACCCGGGCCATCTGGTTTCGCGGCCAGACGCGCTTACCGTTACTCCACAGGTGTGGACAGTAGATTTATTGAAAGTTAGAATTTATAAAACAATTATATTACCGGTTGTTCTTTATGGTTGTGAAACTTGGATTCTCGTTTTGAGAGAGGAATAGAGGTTAAGGGTGTTTGAGAATAAGGTGCTTAGAAAATATTTGGGGCTAAGAGGGATAAAGTTAAGGGAGAATGGAGAAAGTTACACAACGCAGAACTGCACGCATTGTATTCTTCACCTGACATAATTAGGAACATTAAATCCAGGCGTTTGAGATGGGCAGGGCATGTAATTTTGCACGTATGAGCGTTAATTCCAGAAATGCATATAGAGTAGCTATTAGTTGGAAGACCTGAGGAAAAAGACCTTTGGGGAGGCCGAGACGTAGATGGGAGGATAATATTAAAATAGATTTGAGGGAGGCGGGATATGAATGTAGAGACTGGATCTTGCACACGATAGGGACCGATGGCGGGCTTATGTGAGGGCGGCAATGAACCTCCGGGTTCCTTGAAAGCTTTAAGTAAATAAGTATTATTTTTACTTACTTAAAATGAATTTTAAGGAACCCGCAGGTTCATTGCCGCCCTTACATAAGTCCGCTATCGGTCCCTATCCTGTGCAAGATTAATCCATTCTCTATCATCATAACCCACCTCCCTCGAATCCATTTTAATATTATCCTCCCACCTACGTCTCGGCCTCCCCAAAGGTCTTTTTCCCTCCGGTCTTCCAACTAACACTCTATATGCATTTCTGGATACGCCCATACGTGCTACATGTCCTGCCCATCTCAAACGTATGGATTTAATGTTCCTAATTATGTCAGGCGAAGAACACAATGCGTACAGTTCTGCGTTGTGTAACTTTCTCCATTCTCCTGTAACTTCATTCCTCTTAGTCCCAAATATTTTCCTAAGAACCTTATTCTCAAACACTCTTAATCTCTGTTCCTCTCTCAAAGTGAGAGTCAGAAGTTTCACAACCATACAGAAGAACCGGTAATATAACTGTTTTATAAATTCTAACTTTCATATTTTTTTACAGCAGACTGGATGATAAAAGCTTCTCAACCGAATAATAACAGGCATTTCCCATTTTATTCTGCGTTTAATTTCCTCCCGAGTGTCATTTATATTTGTTATTGTTGCTCCAAGATATTTGAATTTTTCCACCTCTTCGAAGAATAAATCTCCAATTTTTAAATAAGTATTATTTATTATTATTATTATTATTATTATTATTATTATTATTATTATTATTATTATTATACGATAGACAATCTAGTGTACGAATTGCGACTATTCTCTCTGATCCATTTAATATTTATGGTGTGCCCCAGGGCTCAACTTTAGGACCTCTTCTATTTTTAATCTTCATTGACGACATTTGCGAAAGAATAAGTTCTGACTATCTATTATTCGCTGATGATCTTAAAATTTTTCGAAAATCAATAGTGTTGCCGACTGTCAATTTCTTCAGTATGACATTAATTCAATTACCAATTGGTCAGTTGATAACGGGATGATTATTAATGAATCCAAAACTTACGTAATATCGCTTTCAAGGAAAACATCTACACTAAAATATAACTATCATAAAAAATGTATTAATTAACAGAAAAGATTGTATTAGAGACGTTGGTGTATTAAGTGACAATAAATTATATTTTCACAACCACCATGCAATAAGAATGTTAGGAATAATTCGGTCAATTACTTATTCTTTTTCAACACCTGACTCTCTTTTAATACTATACTGTACATTAGTGAAATCGAAACTCGAATATGCATCTGTAGTTTGGAACTCTAATACTAGTTCTGATTCGGCAAAACTTGAAAATATTCAAAGGAAATTTATTTCATTATGTTCTTACCGATTCCTGCCTAATATCTCTGAGTATAACTATGATAAAAAATGCGAGCACTTTAAATGTCGAAGCTTGTATGCTAGACGTCATGATCTCGATTACTTATTCTTATGTAAGGTCCTTAAAGGTGACATTAATTGTCAATCTTTCTTAAACAGTGTCAGCCTTCGTATTCCTATGAAGGACATGAGACATCACAAACTCTTCTATATTAGAAATTCTAAATCTTCCTCGCCGGTCTTCAGATGTATTAAACATGCTAACCTACATGTTGGCGATTTCGATCCGTTCAATGTATAGAAATATTAGAACATGGTAATGTCTTTGCTAATATTAATTGCATTATCTTTCTACACATTTTGGTAATACTTTTGTATGAATCAACTCCTTTCCATAATAGTAATATACGTTATAAGAGCGGTATGTTGACAAACATACCGCTCGTGTATCGTACATTATTTTGTGCGAAGATCGTTTATTACATACCTGAAAGACGAATTTCTAATTAGTTGCAATGAAATCTCCATGTTGGTTTCTGTTTAATGGCGGCAACTTCGGAACACCAAAATATCTTTCTTCAACATTGTTGCTATAAAATGTTTTCTGTGTTTACTATACTCCAGCAGGCCGTGATATACGTCTGTCTTCCCCCCACCCCAGTCTATAAATGCGAACTTAAAACAAACGGTAAGGTTATGTAATGATTTATTTTTCATTTTAATATTTTAACAATATTATTTATATAACATATTGCAGTAATAACATCGGCATCTGGAATCTTGTTGATTTTTTCACGGCTTCCTTATTGTTACTTGTATCAGGAATGCAATAAGTTTAGTGGAGTAGTAGACTTTACTTAATTTTTGCAAATATTTAAAAACAATAATTAACATTGCAATTTAGGTGAAATTGCAGTGGTAAGTTTCAATTTATAATTATTACAATGTTAAACGTCTCTAAAAATAATATGTTAAAAGCCTAAAGCAGTAAATGAATATGACGCTTAAGCGGTAAGAAGAGGGAAATTGTTATGTGTGTTACGTTGGGAATACTGAATGCGGTATTTCACACTTACCGCGTATTGGTTCTGTGCGGAAAACAAGCAAATACGCACGATCTCGCACAAAATATAATAGTATTAATTCTTGTAAACTAATCATTGTAATCTATGTTCTTTATTTTGTTGTTTGTAATGTGTACCATAGTTGTTCATTTTATTGCATTAATTGTATCACTGTGCTGGACTTTTATTGGCCTATGGCTGTTGTCCAGCACATAAATATCATAAATAAATAAATAAATAAATAAATAAATAAATAAATAAATAAATAAATAAATAAATAACATTTTCTTTTAAGAAATGCATTATGACGTTATGAGAAAGTATGTGCCGTTTAATGACACTCGTTTTTAGTGCAGTAAAAGTGCAACATTTCTTAGAGATTTCGTAAAGCGAGGAAGTGACCATGCAGGCAGACAGGGAGTACGTTGTTATCTGGATGGGAAGGTATGCACTGCACCTAACCGCGTGGTCGGCGAGTGTCAGCGGAATGGACCGACCAGGCGGCCGAGCTGGCGGCGTGAAGCGCAGGTCGGGACTGTGACCGCTGTCTCAGTCAGTGCAGAACAGCTGTTCGGTGCGGCAGCGAGTTATCGATCTCCAGACAGCATGGACACTCACAGGTGAGTAGGAGCTGAACTGCAGCACAAAGCATTGTCAGAGTGCAAGTCGTCCAGCAGTCTCTGCGTTACTCAATCAAGAGCTTGCTCGTGGTGTGCTACTATGATGCATGTTACACTCAAGATTTATGTGTAATTTGTTATGATTATCGTTGACGCGTTACTGTGAGGTTAACAAATTGCATCGTGCGTTAAATTCCTCTTTGAAATGAGGCTTCTGTCATTGTGATTCACACACAAAGAGAGAGATTCAATATTTCTTTGCTGCGAAAACTTTTTTTCGTAATTAGGGGTATACAAATTTCTTTACTCTGCGGACAACAAAACATCTTAGACATTAAAAAAATCGTATAAAATCTTTTGAAATCCACTATTTCATACATAACTACAAGAAAATATTTAATAATGAACATTTATGTGTACATCTTCCATAATTCTCTCTGACATATTACTGAAAATACAACAAAAAAATTGCATGTGAAGTTCAACACGAAAACTACGTTTGGGTGAAACTAATTCACGGAATAATAATTTCCTGGTTAGCTCAGTCGGTAGAGCGTCGGTGCTCTAAGCGAAAGGTCCCGGGAGCGATACCCGGCCCCGGAACAATTTTTCCCTTGAAATTATTCCAGTCTGCTTCACAGGAGCTTTACTTGAAAGCTAGATTTGCATAATTCACGGAAAGTTCAGGTCATTTTTGAAGTGAAAATCGTCGAATTTATAACCAATACCTTTAAAAGGAAGAACTTCAGTGAGCCACGATAATGTCTACGTAAACAATTTTGCACAAATACAAGAAATGATGCTCAATTTTTTTATGTTTACTCAATTTGTAGTGTACGTTTGGTCTAGAGAATATACTAGACTTTACAAAAATACTATCGTGACTTACTGAAGTATAGCCCTGAAATATTAAACTTCATCTAGGAAGAAACCTTATAAATTCGACGACTTTCACTTCCCAAATCACCTGAACTTCCCATGCGCTAGTCTGATGTTTGTGTGTCATTGTTACAAAAAGTGGTGAAACTAGCGCTGAGGTAGTTCCGGTGATTTCGGAAGTGAAAACAGTTGAATTTATAAGGGATTTTTGGTGGAGAGCAGTTGATCGTATATGCAAAGCATAACAAAACCCTAAAATAGGTACCTCAGCGCTAGTTTAGCCAAAAAGTATTCAATTAGATTGGAAATTACATTTTAAATTAAAGGTAGAGAAACGAGTTTTACTCTGCATTCATTAAATATGCTGTACATTAATATTCTTATTGAAATCCTAGGAATCTATACACTTAATGGCTACAGGAAATACTGAACAGAGAATATTTATATGTGATTTGCCATATTTTGGATTGAGGTATAATTGAAAAGGCTTCAAAGTATGTTCCGTGTAAGGTTCACATGAAAACTATTTAGTATCATATCATTGTCATTACAAAAATATGTTATTTCATTGCTGCATAAATACGGTTATAAATCAGAAATAGAGGGATTGAAATTTTATAAAAATATGTTACATACAAAACCAAAAGGGGATAATGAATGAGTGATTATTTTTTCTTGATATTGCATACTGTTTGATCTCGATATACCATAAAGTGGTATTCATTATGAAAAATTAAACGTAAAAAGGAAAATGTACAAGTAGATATATCGTATATTGTTTCAATAATTTAGATGGAGCAGCATTTTTATTATATGTAACAAATTCCGTTCTATTTTGGTAAATAATAGCATTTTCCATTTGTCTACTAGTTACAGAAATTAATTCCGCAGGTATAATTTTTAACGTCCTTCTAAATGAGATAATCACGAGGTATAATGATACTGGTACTACAGGGTTTCGACAGTACGAAAGATTTCAAAATCGTCTTTGTTGAGAAGTAAATGTTAATGTTATGTTTTATTTAACGATGCTCGCAACTGCAGAGGTTATATCAGCGTCACCGGTGTGCCGGAATTTTGTCCCACAGGAGTTCTTTTAGGGTACATGTACGTGAACGACCACAAATATTATCAGAAAATGCAAACTCTAAATTTCTATAATTTTATAAGAAAATGAATTCAGATTTTTACAAAAATTACAAGGTACCACAACAAGACTTATTAGAACTTAAATATCTGATAAAAGTATAAAAGAGGGTTACTAATAATATTTTTCAAACCAGTTTTATCAAAGTATGAAAAAAAAATCTGCAGTTACATCATTTGGCAACCATAACACTTTTAAGAGGCATGATGGGGCCGATAAGCTGATTACTATAAATGACAATTAAAATTTATTATATGTGCCGTCTATCCTTATTTAACAAATATATTGGTTATATAATATTTTGTTACATAATATATCTATTTAAACGTTTTCGGCTCTATGGAGCCATCATCAGAAACAAGTAAGCCCATATGTATGGTATGAGTACACTATATGTTGCCGTACAAGTAAACTCAATTAATATTAAAATTTAAAATTACATGTTTCTATGTAAAATCAATAATTGTATGGCAGAAATTACAATGTAAATACAAAGCGGCTCTATGAGCCGTAATAAAGTGTTACAATTGCTGATGATAGAATTAACTAAAATACTTTAAAATTGTTAAGATCAGAATTAATAGTCGTCCAGTTTGATGGTTATGTAGCTTTCCATATTTTACATAGAAACATGTAATTTTAATTTTAATATTAATTGAGTTTACTTGTACGGCAACATATAGTGTACTCATACCATGCATATGGGCTTACTTGTTTCTGAAGATGGCTCCATAGAGCCGAAAACGTTTAAATAGATATATTATGTAACAAAATATTGTATAACCAATATATTTGTTAAATAAGGATAAGCATAGACGGCACATATAATAAATTTTAATTATCATTTATAATAACCATAACACTATTATGGTCTCTCTGACATCTTTAATATTTTTCCTGCATGTAGTAAACACTTATTTGTGAAAAGTAGACTACTCTCAGACATGTAGAATTGTTTATTTTAATACAATAATTTTTTTATTTTTCGTATATAAAATATATTAAAATTTACGTAATGTTTTGTGACTTAATTTTTCTATTTTAAAAGAAATAGACATTATTGTAGTCTACCTTTTGCATAAATGCATGTTAAATCAGTGTACAAAATTTCAGAATTCTATTTCTAATGGTTGTGGAGTTATGAAATAATATATTTCAAAATTTTCAAATTTTGGAAAATTTTATTTAAAGTAAAAAGTGAATTCTAAAAAATATTATTAGTAACCTTTTTTATACTTTATGAGATACTTAAGTTCTAATAAGTCTTGTTGTGGTACCAATTGTGAGTTCATTTCCTTATACAAATTTTAGAAATTTAGAGCCTGCATTTTCTGATACTATTTGTGGTCGTTCACGTACATATACCCTTTACATTCCAGTAAATCTACTGACATGAGCCTGTCGCATTAAAGCACACTTAAATGCCATCGACCTAGCCCGGGATCGAACCCGCAACTTCGGGCACAGAAGGCCAGCGCTATACCAACTGCGCCAACCGGGCCGACTTCGAGAAGTAAATTTATAGAACAATAACAATACCATTTATTTTGAAGGAGCGACATAACAATACATTTCTCAGCATTATCACTACAGAAACGAAAACATAATAAATTTTGTTCACGTTATTATGCTATTTTCTCACTGCAGAAGTGTAAGAGCGGCTCAAAGACCTAAATAACGTAATTATCATTTGGCTATTTATACATACTTCGCGCTTTTTTCTGGCTATATCCAGCGTTAAAAATAAAACCTGTTATTAGAATATATCCTGTAGTTGCGTGATACACATGACTCATACGAAGAATAACACAACTCAAATAGCACTATGTTCCCTGGGTAAATTTTACACTCAAGGATGACTATTACTTATGTGTTGTACTATATACGGTTAATAATAAATTATTGCATGCTGATAAAATTCAATGTCTAGAAAAGCATTAATGTACTGCAGTGCAATTAACTTTTCCTGAAATAATTTTGTCACTAATATAGAAGAACTTTGTATGAGGAAAGAGACATAGACCTACTTTTTATAGAAGTATCAAAGGCAATCATAATACCACAGTCTAGTACAGGGACATCATTTTATTTTTACTAACATTTTTAATATTAACTTGCCTATACCTCTGGATCAACGCCGTTTGTTACCCCCTTCCACGACTCGAGTTCGATCTTACTGACGTAATATACAAACAAATCACTTCACTAGGTATAGGAGGGAAGAAAAGTAGTTCATCCATTTATGTAAACTAGGAAATATTGCGCTTTTGAGTTTGATCATTTTCATTAGGTTTTTGTTTAATCAAAATACAGTACAGTATTAACAATGAGTGTTTTTACTCACGAACTGAGCTATCCATGTGGACGTATTCATTATGCAGTGTATATTACACTGTCTACAGCACATTAGCGTACAATATAGAGAGTGAAGTTATATTGAAAAATAATCATAATATGGATATTTAAACACATTTTTGAAAATGATGGCCGTTCATTTCGATATAGGCTTCAGTTCTATGTGCATATTATCGCACTATAGACTATTGTACCTAATCCCAATTACCAGTTTCGTTTTTCATACTACTAATAACTCATGTTGAAATAATTCTGTACCTACTCTTTAAAAGACTACCTTACGTACTGTAAATTCAATCTTCACTTCTGCCCGATCCGAAAAGATAAAATTACTCAGACGTGCTATCTACTATCCGTCCAAGTGGTTATGTTGTAGGGTCGTAGAAAAGGAGGAAATCACGTGACAATTAATTACTTAACGAGGCCCTTTTATTTAAGTTATTTTAAACAGTTGTATAATATTACGTAGACGTCCAATTTCTAACAAATTAATGTTCTCAGAAAAGAGCTAAGACAGCAAAGCCACTAGCTGGCGAATAAAAGCTGGTGGGGGAAACCGGGATACGACGTAGGCAAATGGACGACAGTAGCTGTGCGAAAATGATTCAATATTGAAAGCTCTTCGTCACTGGAAAACGCGAACATATCTTTGGAACGTACTGTTTACTATGACCGTAACCCTACTATGACTGTATATGCGGTCTTGGATCTGTGTGGAGGACGATTGAACTTTATTAGTAAAAGGGGTGGGAGTGAAGTACATTCAAAAACTCAGACACAATAAAAATTGAAGTAAAAATAAAATGATGTCCCTGTATATACAGTCACGAAGCTCAATACGTAGTAAATATGCATCCACAGATGGTTGCTAACCACTAGGATCGCCTCATCAGGTCGACCTGGTTGGCAAGTTGATATAGCGCTGGCCTTCTATGCCCAAGGTTGCGGGTTCGATCCCGGGCCAGGTCGATGGCATTTAAGTGTGCTTAAATGTGACAGGCTCATGTCAGTAGATTTACTGGCATCCACAAAATTCCGATCCGGCGACGCTGATATAACCTCTGCAGTTGCGAGCGTCGTTAAATAAAACATAACATTTTTTCGCCTCATCACAGACAATGCGAAATAGTACCTGCACAGTCTATTCTTCCTAGTACCTTCATAAACTAAAGCTTCGTGACTGTATATACTTGACTGTGATAATACTAAAGCGGATCTTCATTTGTCATGAAAACAAAAGAAGGACGTTGATGTTAAAGGGAAAACAAACATACAATATGCAAATCAAAGTAATGGATATTGGGATTTAACATGAGATTCAGTTACTCTCTCCCCAGTTCATTTTTTCATTAAAATATTTATATTTATTATAAGAATTAAACTATGAATCAGAATACAATAATAGGCCTGTATTTATTTTTTGATTTACTGTTAGAGAAAAACAGCAGTGTTACTAGCTTTATTAATCTTTATTATCAATAATTCTGTTTCATTGATGTGCGCCATGATTCATAACAATGTTACAACTTTTATAACAAATGAGGGCTATATACTAACGTATATAAAGTGAATTTTATAAAATGTATACGGGGCAGAAGTAATATAACTGCACATATTGAAGGGTTCAATAGAATACGTTGAAACAAATTAAAAAGTCTTATAAGTGTTTGTAATTCAGTGCATGGTTAATTAGAACATTAGGCTAAAAATTTGCATAGTTTGGCAACAGCGCGTCGCCTGGTTACGTACGGAAGAACACACACATCCGTTTGAATAGCTGAGTTCCATCCCTTAGTCTCTTCAGTAGGGTTATCAGATTTCCTAATGGCAGGAAATAACACGCGTTAATCTTTTTTATTTAATTTGCAAGAAAACAGTCCATTTCATTGAAAAACTGCAAAGGAATCAATCATTCCCTATAATTTTCTCTAATGATGGCTAAAAATCGAAATTGTGCGGATAATACTTATCGGGTAAAACGGTGTTAACTTTAAGTGAAAGTTATTTTCTTCCTGATAAAAGCATTCATTTGTTATTGTTTGGTTCACTCATGAAATAAGCCAGGAGAGAAAGGGGTAGGGTGGCCAGTTCCTTTCCCCCCTCCATTGCATACATCGCTGACTAGTAACATATTCCACTATTAGACTTCAGATGTATACAAAGAATATTGTTCTTCCTCTGACACATATCGTCAAGTGAGATGTACTGCCTGATAATAGTTGTACATATCAGCCAGAACCTCAATAATTAGAGGTATTGGAACTAATAATTATGGTATTAGAAGTTTTTGTTGTTTTCTGTCTAAGGTTAAGCTTTTAACATCTCCACAGTTGTATTACTTTCATCCTATTCCAATACAAACAGTGTGCTCGCTTTTGTTTTTTTTTGTTTATGAATTATTGTAAAATGGCGAACTGATAACAGCTGTAAACGAGAAAACAAAACATATATTTTCTTCACCATGAATTCTGCTCTGACTTATCGGAATCTGAACCCTGATCTCCTGCGTGAAAAGTCGACGCTGTAGTTCCAAAAAAAATCCTATAAATTGTATTATGGCAAAAACTATTATTTTTTATCAATAACGTTGTAATTAAAAGAATATGCATGAAATTTGACAAGTATCGCGTGAAAAGTATGTTCCTTTCCGATAGATAGGCATTCAATAGATATGCTATAGATTAACGTATCTGTCTTTCACAGATGTTGAATTAGTGCTGTATATGTGTGATCACCATGTAATGACCGGAATGAACCCGTTGAGCATGCATTTAAAATAATACTAACAGAAAGAAATCGATTCTTGAAGCAGAGATTGCACTGTGACAAACACGTTCTGCTGCCTACGCTTTGCGTTGCGCAATATGTGCTAACAAGGCACTACGGCGCGAAATTGTCGTGTAATGCTATTAACATGTTGAACTGGCAGAAACTTAAGTAGCGTACCAACTTGTTTTAAAACGTAATCATAACGACGAGGTACGTAGGTAGCTGACTTTGTTGTAATATTTCACTTCTGTTTCTCTAATGGCAAATTCTATTCACCAATTACTCATTTCTTTCTCTATTTCTCCGTTCGTTTGTTTCTGTGTTTCTTTCTTTGTTTAGTTCTTACTTTCTTTGTTTCTTCTTTACTTCTTTCTTTTTTCGTTTCTTCCTTTCTTTGTTTCTGTGTTTCTTTCTTTCTTTGTTTCTGTGATATTTCTTTCTTTATTTATTTGTTTTTTCTTTCTTTCCTTGTTTCTTCCCTTTTTTCCTTTTTGTTTCTTTGTTTCTTTCCTTGTTTCTTCCTTTGTTTGTTTGTTTCTTTCCTTGTTTCTTCCTTTGTTTGTTTGTTTGTTTCTATCTTTTCTTGTTTCTTTGTTTTTATTTCTTTCCTTATTTATTTTTATTTTTTCTTTCTTGCCTTGTTTCTTTCTATCTTTATTTCCTTGTTTCTTTGCTTCTTTCTTTTCTCCTCTGTTTCTTTTTTATTTCTTTCTTTGTCTCTTCCTTGGTTTATTTGTTTGTTTCTTTGTTCATTTGTTTGTTTTTCTATATTTCTCTGTTTCTCTCTTTCTTTGCTTCTTTGTTTGTTTGTTTCTTTGCTTCTTTTTTCTTCCTTGTTTCTTTCTTTTCTTCTTTGTTTCTTTTTTATTTCCTTGTTTCTTCCTTTATTTATTTGTCTCTTCCTTCGTTTATTTGTTTGTTTCTTTGTTCATTTGTTTGTTCTCTATATTTCTTTGTTTCTCTCTTTCTTTGCTTCTTTGTTTATTTGTTTCTTTCCTTGTTTCTTTCTTTCTTTGTCTCTTCCTTGGTTTACTTGTTTCTTTCTTTATTTGTTTGTTTTTCTATATTTCTTTGTTTCTCTCTTTCTTTGCTTCTTTATTTGTTTCTTTTTTCTTTCTTTCTTTGCTTCTTTCTTTCCTTGTTTCTTTCTTTCTTTGTCTCTTCCTTGGTTTATTTGTTTTTTCTTTATTTGTTTGTTTGTCTATATTTCTTTGTTTCTCTCTTTCTTTGCTTCTTTATTTGTTTCTTTCTTTCTTTGCTTCTTTCTTTCTTTGCTTCTTTCTTTCCTTGTTTCTTTCTTTCTTTGTCTCTTCATTGGTTTATTTGTTTTTTCTTTATTTGTTTGTTTTTCTGTATTTCTTTGTTTCTCTCTTTCTTTGCTTCTTTATTTGTTTCTTTCTTTTTTATTTCTTTCTTTCTTTCTTTCTTTGCTTCTTTCTTTCCTTGTTTCTTTCTTTTTTATTTCCTTGTTTTTTCTTTATTTCTTTCTTTGTCTCTTCCTTGGTTTATTTGTTTGTTTGTTTCTTTATTTGTTTGTTTTTCTATATTTCTTTGTTTCTCTCTTTCTTTGCTTATTTATTTGTTTCTTTTTTATTTATTTCTTTCATTCTTTATTTCTTTCTTTGCTTCTTTCTTTCCTTGTTTCTTTCTTTCTTTGTCTCTTCCTTGGTTTATTTGTTTCTTTCTTCATTTATTTCTTTTTTACTTCTTTCTTTCTTTGTTTCTTTCTTTCCTTGTTTCTTTCTTTCTTTGTCTCTTCCTTGGTTTATTTGTTTCTTTCTTTATTGGTTTGTTTTTCTACACATCTTTGTTTATTTCTTTCTTTGTTTCTTTTCTTTCTTTGTTCCTTTCTTTCCTTTTTTTTTTCACAGTTTGTTTAGTTTCTTTCTTTGTTTCTTTTAGTTCTTTGTTCCTAGTAGTAGTAGTAGTAGTAGTAGTACTAGTAGTAGTAGTTTATTTTCCATTACACAGATGTTTATTTGTTTCTTTGTGTCTTCCTTTCTTTCTTTGTTTCTTTGCTCTTTTCTTTCTTTCTTTGTTTCTTTACTTATTTTTTCTTTGTTTTTTCCTTCCTTGTTTCTTTCTTCCTTTTCCTTCCTTTCTTTAATTTCTTTCTTTCTTTCATCTTATGTTTATTTTCCTTTCCTTCTTCCAATTTTCATCTGGTACTCTTTTTTTCTTCTCCTATTTTTCTCTCATACGACTTCGTCATCTCTCTCTTCTCCTTCCAATCTATCTTCATCATAATCTTCAATTAGGTCTGTTGACTTGATGCTTTTCTTATCCTTTCTTCCGCTAGTCTCTTTTCTTTTCTGTAATCTTCGTTTTCTTTCACGTCAACTTCTCTTATAGCTATTGCTCTTTTTGGTATTCCTATTGAATTATGACTCTGGTCTCTCTTTCTTTGTTCCACCTTTTCCCTCGTTTCCTATTTCTATTTTTTTTTCTGTCTTTGGCTTTTTTCTCTTCTCTTCTCCCCTTTATAATTCTGCTCATCGTCCTTCTATTCTTTCTCGAAATAGTGATTTTATATCTGCAGAAGCAAATTGGTGTTATTCAGTGTCGTTACGAATTGTCCAACGCCCTGACAAGGTTACAACTCTAAGCAAGAACGTATTGTTTTGGTTTCGTAACCCTTAACAGTCCTTCATTTGTTGTTGCAAGGACTTCCACTAATGTCAATGGTTGGCTAAGAGTCCTCTGTAACTTATAGGTCTGATTTTGGACTCGCAAAAATTAACGTAATAAGATATGGTTTTTTTTTAAATAAAGAATCAAAGCTAGTAAACTGTAAATAAGCTATCAGCTTTCGAAAAAAAAAAGCAAAGCTAGTAAACTGTAAATAAGCTATTGGCTTTTGAAAAAAAAAAACAAAACAAAACAAAGCTAATAAGCTGTAAATAAACCACCGGCTTTCGAAAATAAAATAGCAAAACTGTAAATACGCTATCGTCTTTCGAAAAAAAAAAAAAAAGTAAGCTGTAAATTAGCTATCGGCTTTTGAAAATAAAAAAGCAAAGCTAGTAAACTGTAAGTAAGCTATCGGCTTTTATAAAAAAAATAGTACGCTGTAAGTTACGGGTTTTTCAAAATAAAAGTAAAGTTGAATTCCTTGTATCTCAAGGTTAGCTAGGAAGTAGATTAGCATTCGAACATAAGTGATAAAACAAATTTCATTATATCGCCATGTACGGAAAAAAAAGTATATTAAGAATAGTAATATGCGTTACAGGAGCGGTATGTTGAAGTTTTAATGTTTGAGGAAAAGTTTGAAAAAGCGAAACGTAGTTGAGCTTTTTTAATTTCCGAGAATTGAAAGAAAACATACCGTTCGTGTCTCGTACATTATTTTGTGCGAAGATCGTTTATTACATACCTGAAAGAGGAATTTCTAATTAGTTGCAATGAAATCTCCATCTTGGTTTCTGTTCAATGATGGCAATTTTGGAAAACAAAAATATCTATCTTCAACATTGTTGCTTTAAAATGTTTTCTGTGTTTACTATAGTCCAGCAGACCTGATATACGTCTGTCTTTTTTCCCCCCCCAGTCTATAAATGCGAACTTAAAACAAACGTCTTCCTTAATGTTACATGCATCACGAAATGCAGTAACTTTAGTGGAGTTGTAGAGTTTACTTAAATTTTGCAAATATTTAAAAACAATAATTAACAGTGCAATTTAGGTGAAATTGCAGTGGTAAGTTTCCAATTTATAATTATTACTACATTGAACGTCTCTAAAAATAATATGTTAAAAGCCTAAAGCAGTAAAATGAATATGTCACTTAAGCGGTAAGAAGAGGGAAATTGTTATGTGTGTTCGGTTGGGAATACTGAATGTGGAATTTTAGACTTACCGCGGGTTGGTTTTGTGCGGAAACCAAGCAAATACGCACGATCTCGCACAAAGTACTTTTACGTATCCACATTGTGACACTCATTTATTTTAACTGAATTGGCTTCTTTGTGCAAGATTCGTACATAATTTTACGCATTACACATAACTTACGTAGGTATTCTCCTACTAAATGAAGAACTACGCTGTAGAAGAGACTAATGAATTTGCGAAAAATAAAGCAACATTGGAGTTAAATGTTCCTGTTCGAATGGTAGTTTTTGAAAGCTCTGTTCATTCTAGATCAGCTCCACAGAACAGATCATTACTCCCATTAGTTTTCATTGATGTCTCTGAACTCGATAACCTAGCTCCGAATGGGCAGTTAGCAAGCGTGGCAACACCGCTTTTGGATGCAGTCACTAGGCCAGACTATCAGTCAATGATGTTAAATTATTCCATATCTGTTATAAATGTGTGGACAGTGTGAGAAATATTTTGATGCTCTGTTGATGTTTCCCTAAATATACCACAGAAACAAATACAAGAGGAATCATTTTGTTTTTGATGTATTTATTGTGTAATATTTTTAGTTGCTGAGAGTAGTTAGCACAATACCGAGTAGTTAAGCTTTTTTTTTTATAAAATGCTTATTTATAATTAAGGCCTGAGGGTTTAGCCAAAAATTCGTCAAGTTAGTGGTACACAAGGCATAGAATGCTGTTTTGCTCTGCCTCTACGTCGAGCGACATTGGGTACGATAAACAGGTAGGGAATACGCTGTGAGTGAAATCAAATCATGCATAAGGCCCGTAACACACTTGCAGAATTTTCGCCAGCGAGAAATGTGTTGCAAGAAAGAGGCGAAGAGCCTTCCTCCACACACTTGGCGAGTTCTCGCTATCACAGATCACACCTCGCTATGATCATCTATGCACTGCCTTCATGCAGAAAGCATTTTTCTGATTATAGTAATCACTCGTTGGGGGAAATATTATAGGTTATGTATTTACACTACGTATATTGTCGTACTTAAATATATAACCTGTAAATATATTGTCGTACTTTACAAATTACATACGAACGCTATGTTGAATCTGAGTATTCAGATGATGAGGAAATGGAGTTACATGAACATATTTTGTTAATGAAAAGAAGAAGTAGGCCTAAAATTAAAGCCAGAAATATCTGAAAATCACATTGTATCTTACGAAAATAAGGGCGAGTTTTGCACATTGGTTTCGATTTGAATGATGATACGTTTAGGCGTTATTTCAGGTTGAATGGACCTCAGTTTTTTGCTATTCATGATATGGTAGAGGTAGAGGATTCTTTGCTATGTGTGATTAAAATTATGTAAACTGTTAAGACATATAGATACATTATTTCAAATGTTTAATTAATACTATTAAATCTCATCAAAATAAAATATAGCGCTATTTATTTTCAAATAATCTGATATTTGTCTCCAGATTTCTTCTTTAAGTTTCGTGTTTTTATAGTTTTCATCCCGTATATCATATAAATAGGCCTACGACGGGTGACATCGTACAAGTTCAATAAGTTTCTGACTGCAATTATCAGCCATCTTTCCTCATTTTCAAATAAAAACAATACAATTCATCGCCACCTGTGATATCTTTTTCTACATTCAATCGTCATAGAGAGTATAAATGTCAAACATCTTTGATAAATGTGTCAAGAAAATTCGCTGAGCTACCGATTCCAGCGAGAAACTCGCGCGAGGTTTTTGCCTCGAACGAGAATGTCTTCCAGTGTGTGGACGTCCATTTGAATCTATGTTATCTATTTTTTAATTTTCTCGCAACACATTTCTCGCTGGCGAAAACTCTGCAAGTGTGTTACGGACCTAAGCGAGGACGTCCGAAAACAGTTAACAACAGTTGTGGCAGATTATGGCAGTGAGTGGTTTTCCTCTGATGGTCGGAATATTGTTTGTAGCTTGTATGGAAAAAAAATTAGAGGTGGCTACCATTAATATACATCTAGAATAACATATTGTAACTAAGAAGCATGAAACATGTTGCATTATATAAACAAAAAGAGGGAGGAAAATATGTCTTGAACGTTTAACTTTAGTTCAGACAGATACAATACTTTTTATCCAGAAAAATGTAGGATTTTCAACTCTGTACCATTCGAGATGAACAAGAAGGTTCTAGAGGAGACCAAAATATTAAGTCACATAAAGAAAACACTAATACCTTCTATTGGTTTAAATTTTCCCCCGTCACGCCATGCTACGTACAGAGAAGTTTTTCCCAATACAATCTCTTTGGAGGAGAATAGAAGATATTTTTCATGTGCAAACTTAAAAATGTATATTGTAATTCATTGTAACAAAGCATATGCACATAATGTATAATATAGTCACAATCAATTACCTTTTCATTTAATATGCACATTGTTAATATTAATGCATTGTGTTGTGTATATTTATGTTCATATTACTGCAAAAGATATTTGGTTTGTATAATTTACGATTCAATGTGCAATTTATTCTATGACGCTGTGTCCGTCATTTCAATACTTTAGCTAGGCTGCCTTTGACCTTGGTTGTACGTATTACGTGAGCGACTGAAAACGAGTCTACGAGTCAACCCCTTCCCTCATGTTTACGAGATACAGGTCACCATTAACCTGTTGTAATGTTTTTGTAGCTAAACCCCGGGCCTTATAATACAGTGAAGAATCTCCGAAGAACCAGTACGCAATAGTTTTTCTTTCAGTGGGACACAAACACACACACACACACACACACACACACACACACACACACACACACACACACACACACACACAAAGTACAATCGACATGTTAATAAAATTGTTTATCCACGTACCTAACGGGAAAAGAACACATGCTGATAATTATCTGTGTCGATTCACCCGCTAAAAGAAAAATTGGTGCTTAGTGTCTTTAGCAGTGTCGAGGAATGAAGACCTGACGCTTCAGTTCTGGCCATCGAAGTCTCTTCATATCACTCCTTGCGATTCTTTCCTGTAGGGCTTCGTGAAAGATGCAGTTTATGTACCACCTCTTCCCATAAATTTGAATGACCTAAGAAACAGTATCACAGCTGTGGTGAACTCAGTGACGCAAGACGTTCTTCATCGAGTGTGGGATGAATTCAGCTACCGTCTAGAATTCTAGATGCTATCAGTGGAACCGGGACGGGAACATTGAACATCTATAAATTTGAATGTGTGTATAATCAAATGTAATATACAAACTTCAAATACAACGTATAGTTCAGGAAATATAGCCATATGATATTGAGTCCATCTTTTAGAATTACGCTGTATTTATCAACGCATTTCATAATCTAGAAGGCTTAGGTATCTATGTATAACCTCTTCATTTACAGGAAAATAGGTCTAATGGAATGCACTCATGCTATAAGATGAATTTCCTTTAAGAATTATCTATCTGAATACCACTCGTGGGGAAAATTTTCCGTGATAACTGAATTTCGTTTGAAATCAAAAGATAATTATTCTTGACCTTCGGTCTCGATATAATTACCATGGCAAGAAACAGTCGTAAAGCTCAATTAAATTATCAGAAACTATCAGCACTTGTGAAATTATTACTACTGAAAATTTGGGTTGTTCATTGGGGTTAAATCTCTATGAAGGCATTCAGAAACTCATGTCATACTGTTATAAATTTTTCATTGCTATGGTGATCACACAGAGAAATAAATAATAGTTATAAATAAGGTTTAAATTTTGTTTTCCTTCTCTTTTCTGTTGAATGATCAAACGGCCTTTATTTTTCGAACGGCCTTCGTACGGGCAGGGCATTGTTGCGCCACACGGTCAGATAAAATGCAGCATATAAAAAAGGGTCCCTGTTTTGTGGGCATAGTTGCGCCCCGTTCCCATCAGGTAGAGAAAAGGTCATGGCATAGTTGCGCCCCGTTCCCTTCAGGTAGAGAAAAGTCATGGCATAGTTGCGCCCCGATGAAATAAGTAAAGAAAAAGACACTACGGAAACTCGAGCCTCGTAATCAACCAACCTTATTGATTTCTTATTCGATTTATATTCATTAGTCGACCTGGTTGGCAAGTTGGTATAGCGCTGGCCTTCTATGCCCAAGGTTGCGGGTTCGATCCCGGGCCAGGTCGATGGCATTTAAGTGTGCTTAAATGCGACAGGCTCATGTCAGTAGATTTACTGGCATGTAAAAGAACTCCTGCGGGACAAAATTCCGGCACATCCGGCGACGCTGATATAACCTCTGCAGTTGCGAGCGTCGTTAAATAAAACATAACATTTATATTCATTATCGATACCGTTAAAATGAACACCATGAAGTTGGCAGTATTTTATTAACTGTTTTTCTACTGTTTATGCAGTGATTATCGATAGCCTACCGTTAAAATGAACACCATGAAGTTGGCAGTACTTTATTAACTGTTTTTCTACTGTTTATGCAGTGATTATCGATAGCCTACCGTTAAAATGAACACCATGAAGTTGAGAGTACTTTATTAACTGACATATTCAATTGAGTGAGCCGTTGGAATATGGGGCCTTAGCAGTCTTGACATTTTATTAGTGATTTTCACACCGTCTGTGGCGTATAGTGAGGTTAATTTAAAATGAATGTTAAGTTTAGTGAAAAGGGTGAAGAGTTAATAATTGATAATGGTTCTAAGTTTCAATTTTCGAAACCCTGTACCGTAAGGTTAAGATATCGATGTAGAAACAAAAAATGCAGTTCATTTATTGTGTGTGATCAATAAAAAAGTGTTATTTTAAATAGCAAAATTGATCATACGCTAGGCCTACCTGATTTCAATGCAGCTATCACTGTAATATTTTTAAGTAATTTATTTATTTTATGACAATCACTTTCGTGTGTACTATGCTCATCGGGGCGCAACTATGCCATGTCCATCCTGCTACCTGATTTCTTCGGGGCGCAACTATGCCATGTCCTATCTGCTACCTGATTTCTTCGGGGCGCAACTATGCCATGTCCATCTGCTACCTGATTTCTTCGGGGCTCAATTATGCCATGCCTAGGCCTCCCAATTGACCGCGGGGCGCAACTATGCCATACCGCTTCGTACTATGTGTTTAATGACTAAGAAGCCATAGGCGTAATTATATTGAATATACGAAGTTGCACTTAGACTTGGGTTCGAATCCCTCTTGGACTGATTATCTGGTTGGGTCTTTTTCCAAGATCTACTGCGAATATCAGATAATCTCATGGCGAATTCTCAGACTCATCTCGCTAGAATTCGCTGTGAAAAATTTTACCCATTCGTTTTGAGGGAAGTTACTGTTGAGGTATATTCATTTTTAAAAGAAATTATATATGGCAAAGAATTCGTTTTAAAACAACTGTTTTAAATCGAATGACTGTTGCAATGTTGGTATATGAGTTTCGAGGCTGGTGAACGGATTATCGTAATCAGTTTCTATAGATGGGTTGGTCGAAGGTCACGCTGGCATGGTAGTTCGTCACTTTATGATCCGCGGCAATGGGCTTCACCGCGGCGGCGGCGACGGAAAGGTCATGGCCAAGAGCACCAGCATTGTGTGTTGGACAAGGAGACCGGCGGTCTTTGCAAGCATCCAGTATTCCGATTCCTCAAAACAAAAAAAGCTGCTTTCGACGCATTGTGGGAGGAGGAAAAAAAAAAAAGATGAAGTACGAGAGTGCTCTTAACTCTTCGTTTTACAAGCTATCACGCATAACTGTGATTTGAAACTATTTTTCTTAGACATGGTATTTATTTTTAATTAATAGATATAGGAGTTTTAAGGGAAATGCCTATTTTAAAGGAAAGAATGTTTTAGAACAGGCATGTCAAAACCCTGCACATTATGCACTGGTCTCTGTGCAACGTGCAGTTCCTATTCCCCTACCTGGAGGGAGCGAATCGGCTTGGAGGGGAACGCGACAGGGCTGTACAGTACCTATAGTAGCCGATCAGCTTTTGTGTCAGTAACACAGATCAGTACGGGTGCTCATTGAGCTGTGATTGTGAATGCGTTATGGAAAATAAAGTGAGGAGTCCACAGATATAACGAAGAAGAGAAATCACGAATCATATAACATAACTGTTATGATGTTTTCCTCAGCCAATAGTAATTATTTTAAAATGAAAGGCTTTCATCATATCATATGGACCTAATAGTGATATGAGAATTTAAATCAGATTAGTAAAGTTCTCAAAATATGATATTCGCCAGCTCTTATTTCTTAATCAGTACTCTCACGGCAAGACAAACATGACAATGATGTTGTTTTGGAGTCTGTACTAACACAGCCATCAATGGTTAGACGACTTACAACTTTTATTTGATAAGCTGAAAGTGATGAGAATATAGTGAGGAATACATGTGAGGCTCATGAGGTTGTAAGGGAAGGAAGAAAGCAACTATTTGTAAGGCGGAACAATTTTCTGGAAAAATAATACATAATGCCGAATTTTCCACCTCACGTTACTATAATATCTTAATACACTTACGTTAATAAATTTTTAAACCTGACATAAAGAAAATGTCCTCGCTTCACAGCTTGTGAAGTACTCTTTTAACTCAATTCAGTAACGCTCCCAACTTGCTATTACTTGCTCTCAACGTTTTCCAAATAAACTATATATAAATTTAAATTCAAGCTTAATTTATCCAATTTATTAATAATAATGTGAATTTATATTAATATACAGCAGTGTCAAAGCCTCACAATGTCCTATTGCATGTAATTGGGAGTAAAATATTTTCTTTCTTAGCGTTTGTGCACCAATGGTCCCAATAATGCTTGAGGAGCAATGAAAGAGTATTACTTTGAAATAATCAGTACCTACTACGTAAAATGAAATATTGTGTTCGTTTTTTGTTGTTTCGAAATTACTGCAATATTTATATTTTCTTAAAATATTGTATACAAATCATGTAAATAAATGATTCTTTACAAACGACTGCATTGTGAATTGTAACTGAGTAAGTCTATTGTTTCTCGTGTTACAATTATTGTCAAATATAGACACTTACAATAATTGTGTTTTTTCCTTCTCTAAGTATGTTTATAATATCCAAATGTCAATTTAATTGAACACTAGAAGCGCAGAATAGATTCTTGTACATCCCTCCCGCTAAGAACTGGTAAGAGCAACACGTGAATGACGCAATCTGCACAGACCGGCGTTCCGCGCACATACACTGCACTTTCAGTGTCTGATTTTTGACATGCCTGTTTTAGAATCTGAAAATTGACAATACACAATTAATAAATTACAATTTTATAGACATGAATGATTGTCAACTGTTTTCATATCATTGTATTTACTTTAATACCATCTTAGGTTTCTTTTCTAAAAGCAGATAGAAATTTATAATTGGCAAAGAGATAGAGCTGTCTTGATAGGGGTGGCCACGACATTGGGCCTTCAACTAACTTATTCATTATAACGTTTAATCTTTTCTTGGATAAAATTACAACAAAGAATAGGAGTCTACCTTAACCTAAAAATTTGCGCTATGCCATCAGACATGTAATTGTAATTATTGGTTAAGCATTTAATCAAGGACTCCTATTATATAACTCAATTCATTTCACATTCCTAATGTAATGACCCAACCGCAGTTTGGTGAGCTGTTTCTAACACAAGAGGCCGGGGTTCGATCTTAAGCGAATTGAACTATTTTGATGGATTTTTAAAGAAAAGAATTTTGTGTGAACATTTGTTTGCCGCTTGGTGTAGTGGTCAGCGTGTCTCACTGCGAAATTCGCGGTCCCGGAATCAAATCCTGGTTGGGAAAAGTTTCCTGGTTGAAGTTAACCCTTGCGATAAATGCTGGGTAACATTCAAAGTTTGTGATCAGCAGATACGGAAAACAACGAGAATGTACTGCTTCCATTTGCCTAGTACAGTCTGTTTTTTTTAGTTGGTTATTTAACGATGTTGTATCAACTACGAGGTTATTTAGCGTCTTTGAGATTGGTGATAGCGAGATGGTATTTGGCGAGATGAGGCCGAGGATTCGCCATAGATTACCAGGCATTCACCTTACGGTTGGGGAAAACCTCGGAAAAAACCCATCCAGGTAATCAGCCCAAGCGGGAATCGAACCCGCGCCCGAGCGCAACTTCATACAGTCTGGTAGGTACCTGCAGGCTTGCCAATAAGATCGTTACAGTCAACAACTTTTTAGTAGCTATCAGATCGCCAATGATCGTTCAGATCCGGTAGTTAAAAAACAGAAGGCAGATTTCTTCCAACCTAACTTTATTACTCACGTATTATCTCTTCATCTCTAACTAGCTCGTGTAGTTGAAAAAAGTACCTAAAATAACTTCTGTTCTAATTATGTCAAATGATAGTACATTCGAGATTTGAATGTTCATTGTGTTGTTACCTATATGAGTACCAATATTCGTGTCAAAACCATTTTAACTAAAACCGAGTGATTCAAAAGATAGTTCTATATGTGAAAACCTAGGTGATGAAAGATAGCGTTATGTGAAATAAAATGTAAAGTAAAGAAATCCATTATTTGGAATGGTTTCCAAAATAATTACAGTTGAAATATTCCAACATATGACGTCAATTATAGTGTATAGCAGCCTTTTTTATATGCCCATACGTAATACTAGAGTCCTGCCTTTAGTTAATTTGAATACAAGTTAGATGTACATCGATCATACTAGCTTCGTACGCAGAGCAAGTTGCTAGTCAACAGTTCATGCTTCAGTGAACCAAGCAGTCTTCCTGCATGCACCGGTACTGTAGATTCGTTCCAACAAGCGGTTCATGGATCAGTTCATGTACGGTTCCTGTACCATCTTATGCGCATGCGCTAGTTGAGCATCTGCTATGGGATTGAAACTGGACTGGACGCTGTTGGAAAGCTTTCGCGGATCGTTATGTACTAAATCCAGAGATGCTATAACTGTGATCATCTTTGCTTAGAACAGGATGCACATTATTATTATCGTTTCACAGCTAATTCTAATTGCAGAAAATAGAATTTCGATCATTTTATATAAAAAGATGACAAAAAATATGGAAGGCAAGAATTCCGCTAATTCAATGTCGTGTACTGGGGGACTCTCATCTAAAAATAGTTCTTTTTTTTAATTATTACTGTATGTACGTTATTTATTATACTTTTAATCAAAGCTGCATGTTGAAATTGTAATTAACTATTTCAATACCCAAATAATTTCCATTCCCTTTCTTTTTGGCGAAAATTTAAATTAAATCTCTAGTTTTATTATTCGTCTGTACTGTCACATTTCATCTTTAACCTCAAATAGTCGATCATGTCTTTCTTCAGGAACCAGGAGACGTTGGTGAGCTTATGCGCATGCGCGTCTTGCGTACTCTTCCGTACATGCCTCAATCCGCGGACTATTTCTGACTGTTCCGAATCCGTGTCAAAAGCTTGTTGGAACGCCCGACTGCAGTACAAGTTTCCGGTTCAGGATTGGTTCGGATTGTGTTGGAACGCTTTTTTTGTACTGCGCATGCTCACGATGGTTACGGACGGTTCCTGACTGTTGTTGGAACGAACCTTGTGTGTCTGCATCTGTTTATTCGTGTACCTGTATGTGTAAGTCGGTGAACAACAGGAATACCACTTCGATTTAATAGCAATAATAGAGAAGTATATATTTAAAGGCAGCTTATATGCAATAAAAGATAATTTTTACTAAGGATAGACGAAAATCAAGAGCCAGCGCCTTTATTTTCAGGAGTCCCCAAATTTCGTTCAGACATGCAATGAGGAAATCATTTCGAGCTAAAATAAAAGACATTTACTGAAATATATGAAACAATACTAAATATCTACGCAATGCAAACACGCTCACGAAGCTACTATCGACAGTCATTACTAGACTTCGTTGAATTGCCACACGCAGCATGCAATCAGGTTGCCGATGTACGGTAGTATAGAGGAGGTGAGCGGCCGCAGGGTCTCGTAGTATAAGCAGTTCATGTTAAGAGTTGTGACCGGTCCAAATAGATAGAGCAGCTACGGCTAATTTATACCTATGTAAGCACTTGTTTTTGCATTACCGTACTGTGGTTGGAATAGTCAAAGCTTAACATTTGTTCAGTGCAGACAAGAATTCAATCAAACATGCTACAATGAGAGTGTTGCTGTTCCAAATAATTGCCCCTGAAATACCCTTACCCCCGCAGCCAGTCTTGACCCGTTGGGGAACGTGGTTGGATGCTGTTAATTATTATGCAGAACATTACGGAAAAATAATGGAGCTAATTGATGCATTGGATAGCACAAGCAGTTCCGCTGTTGCAGCTGTAAAAATCATTGCCTTCGGAACAGCTATTGGAAGATATTCTGTTCATTGGTTCTAAGTCGTGTCCAAAAGCATCATCCTGTTAAAATCGTCTAAACTACAACTCTCAGAAGTCCTTAATATAGTGGATAAAGTATCACAAACCGTTATCAAAAATAACAATTCACTAATTTCAGAAAAAGTGAAATGTAAGTTTAGAAACATTATTGCTAAAAATCTGCCTATTCATAACTTCGTGTTATAAATGATGTACCATCAGGTCAAGACAAGATATCTGATGTTGGTGTACTAAAAAGTAGTGACTTTCCGTTCTTCAAATATGTACGTATTACATCGTGTGATGTTGAACGTACATTTTCCCAAAATAAAAACTGTTTAAGTGACCATCGGAGAAGATTACTTTGCAGTCGCTCAAAATGTAACTCTTCACTGCAATGCACATATTCAAGGATGATGTATCTTACATTAAATTGTAAGAGTTAATATATCTCACTATAAAATAATTGTGTATTTACATGTTTAGACATTTCCTACTTCAATGATCATTCATTAAATTTTTGAATGCAGGATACAGGTTTTATTGTAACCGCAGTATACTGTTCAGTGTTTACATTAGAGGGATGCTCCATCCGTTGCACGCCCCCTTCTCATACAGTATGTACCGCGTGTGCAGTAAACCTTACGATTCTCGTGACAATTCCACGAAGTCTAGTCATTACAAACGTTTTTGTTAATTGCTTACAAACTGAATAATCTCTGGAGTGATGTCTAAACACGCATTGAACTATTAATTTCATAATACATACTGAGTTGAATCTGAGTTACATACTAATAACATACGATATTATAATCTGTCCTTGAAGTATCAACATCAGCCATCATTATAATGTTTTTTTTTTAACATGTGACCATTGCTCCAGGGATAATCTAAGTTTCCCATTAAAATAAGCATTTCCACTTTGTTGGGATGCATACGATTTCGTCTTTCATTGATTAAGTTTTCAGTTTTGGATAAAAATCTTTCCGAGGGAACTGAAGAGCCCAGTCAATACAGATGCTTCCTGACCAAATTACTTAATAGTGGGTGAATAATGTATGATAATAGAAACGGATAAATGGAATCAAAATACTGGATTTCCTCAGTTAAATATGAAAAATAATGAGTGCGTGCCTGAAATTTTCATAGTAGTTAAATATGGATTTAATGCAAAAATTGTACATGGTAATAAGGTTGAGTTTATAAATTATAATTGAGGATAACTATCTTCCATAATTTCGTAGATTAATGGAGGTCACGAAAACTGGTTCCAGCCAATCAGAAAGAGACAATGTAATGTCTCAATTCTCATTATAAAGAGACTGCATCCTTCCCGGGACTACTCTGCCATCTATGAGAAATATGTAGAATGCTTTTATTGTACCTAAGACTGCAAAGTGAAGAATCGTGTGAGTCGTTTGTTTACGCTTGAAAAGAATAATTGGAATCATATACTGGGATGAGTTCTGAACAAACCGTGAATGAATCGTTACAAATGATTCGTAATGTCTGATTGAATCGCTGAAAAAGAATCGTGTTACCCAACTCTAGTCTGAAACCCTTATAATATTATGAATATTATTTCCATTTTCGCCAGAACTATCGATATAGTATCGATAGTACTATCGACTATCGCCTATCACTATTTTAAAGCACTCTATATAAAAATGAACGTTATTAAATCAAATGAGCAACTAAAATAGCTACCGTTTTAGGCTGGAAAATAGAAGCAACCGGTACTCATACGAGCAGTTGAAATCTAGGCTTTGAAGAGCATGTGGGAATAATTTCCTGTCCCATAACCTTGTACAGTGGCATACAAATGTTTTCCAATCTGTAGAAAAGTTGTTAGCGAACAAAATGATCTTAAACAAGTCAAAAGGTGTAAACACGTTTCCATTTCGCTTAAATCATTCACTCAGAAATGACTGTGCGATTTTAAAAGCCTTACACAACTACAGACACAGTTGAATACACTTTCAGATCGCCAACATCTCCGATTAGTGCTACAAGGACGTACGTAGCAGATGTTTCGACACGTCCTCGGTTAAGATTTGCGGCATTCCGAGTAGTTTGTAACCGACAGCTATGATAATGTTCTAGTAGCAGTAGTAGTGGTACCAATTTATTTGAGTCTTCCAACCACAGAAATTATTTTGCATCGAAATCAGCGTGACCAAGAAACGACCGAAAAAATTTGACTGGTACCTTGTATCAGGAACAAAACGTAAGGTATCCATACACCCAATTTTAGAACTTTGTTCATGGAATGCAAATGTCGTAGAATTATTGATGATTGATTGGTCACAGTTCGTTATATTGGACAATTCACGAGTTGATTGATATGGATAATCGCGAATTAAAGCGTATAAACGGACTTCTTAAATGTGGAGAGTCATTCATGGCAATGTGTCCCTCTTTAAAACGAGAAAGCCATGCTTTCCTGGAACGCGTTCTCCCCGTAAACGGCACAAATAATTCTTGCCGCCTGCGCATGGAGCATTTTGAACATCAAAAATATAGTTTCGAGAAAAGGGCAAATTTGTGAAAGGGAATACAATATTGGTGTATGAATCAGATCTAGGCCTATATAAAAATTGCTCCTGTATCTCAAAGAAGGCGTAGAGGCCAAAAAAGTTTTTTCTGAACGCAGGGCCGCCGAGAAGGGGGGGGCAAAGGGGGCGAGTGCATATGGGCCCGTGAGCAATAAGGGCCCGTCAGATTAAGTGAGTCTGATTACTTTTTATTATCATGAATAATTATTCGTAGAAACATACCGGTACCCTAGATCATATATGTAACAGATAGCTCATCCCTATGTTAAAATCGGCAGCACTTTGAAGAGAACAACCACCAGGATCGCCACTCGTCCGCCGTAAACGAACACGAGATGGCGGTACAGTCGCTAATGCAATTCAAATGGAAATTATGACGTGACTCCTTATGTAACAACTAGATGGCAGCATAGTAAACCTGACAAAATTTGTTACCGTCAAAGCCTATAAGGCCGAGCTATCTGGGTATATATGATCTAGGCCGGTACTATAAAATTTTGTAAGAACATTTGTTACAAGAATCTGACATATTAACTCAACAATAGTAGAATTAATACAAATTACCACTTCATATGTAAATATTTTACTTTTATATAATAGAATATCGGTTTCCCGCATTAACGACAATTGAGGGCCCCGGCATTTGCCTGAACTATGTATGTTCCCGTCGCTTGTACTGAACACGTTCAATTATTAATTGGCTTGCCCTTTTTAACTATCAAACCGCCGCTGACCCACCACAATATGCTAGTGGACTCTCCCAAACCGAAGTCGTATGATACGTTTCTTTTTCAGTACACCGTATGTTTCGTGTCGAAACTTTCGTCTTTTCGTTGTCATTTGTCTAGTAAATTCTGTTCATTTGTGTTACCGGTTATAGTTTAACTGCACAATGGACAAGTACAGGCATAAATCGAGAGCTGAGAATCACAAGGAGAGACAGAAAAAATTGGAAGATATTAATATGGGTGTTAGACTGCGTGAAAAATATTATGAAGACATTAACAAAGAGATCAGTGATGAGCCGAAAAATTTAAAATCAATTCATGCCTCTAATTTAGGGCCAAGCCCACTGAAGCGTATGAATCTGCTGAAAGATTCTTCAGCAAAATGAAGGAAATAAAAAATGTATTCAGATAAACAATGTGTCAAGAACAACTGAGTAACCTTGGCCTCCTTAGTCTGGAGAGCGATCTTGCTAGGTCTTTAAATTTTGATGATATAATTGATGATTTTGCATCAGTGAAGTCAAGGAGAGTTATTTGTTGATGTTGGACTGCAAGTTAGAAATTACAGGTGTTTAAGAATAATGATTCATGAATATAATATATTGTGTTAATGTGAAGTTTTGCTAAAAGTTTTCAATGTAATAAAAGTGTCTATTTTTAAGTTCGTATCTGTGTATGGGGTTATCTTTTATTTATTTTGCAAATAAATATTATGGTTAGAATAACTGGTAACTTGTAATTGTTACTTTTTTCAACAGGGGTCCGAGTGCAGTATTGCATAGGGGCCCATAAATTCTGTCGGCGGCTCTGCCTGAACCTTCCTAAATGGCCAAGGAACGTTTTCATACAAAAAAAAACTAAAATGGACTTTATTTTACCATTTTTAATTAGTTCTAGTGCCTCTTAAATAATTTTGTCTGGACATTGTACATCGTGCGGAATTTCATATTTCAAGTGTCTGCTGAAATCTATGCGGCATATATTTTAATAATGAAGAGTAAATTAAATACAGGCCGTGCTGAAGGAATTCTCTGATTATTCTGGCGACATTAAGCAGATGGGAGTTGCCGTAACACTTCGTTTCGGGTCGTGTTATACTGAAGGATAAAATTTATCCGAGATAGGTAGAGGGAAGTAGGTAGTTCATTTTTGCAGCAAGCCCAAGTAACCTCAAAATACTTGTTTTTCAACTCTTGCAATCACAATTGTTTCGTCCTCGATCATCCATTTCCAAGTATCCTCCCTTGGCTAGTCATTTGTAACCTCTCTCACAACGAGTCCCACAGCTAGGTCTGGGAAGTTTGTGTATACTTCTAAAGTCTGTGTGATGAATCTTGTCTCACTGTGAAAAGAGAGAGAAAGGAGATATGTCTTACCTCGTCTGTGTTGTTATTGCGATGGGGGAGTGAAGCGATGCCAGTGGCGGAAGGGACTAGTTGTTACATTCTGTAGCACAAAATAAAGTAACAAAATATCTCTCTTCATGCTGTATAGTTCCGTCACTGAGCTTGTCTTTCAAGAAACTGAGTTCCGGTAGCCTGTACAATAACAAGGTTTTGAAAGGAATCCTGAAAATTTACAACCCTCCTATAATCTCCACCCTCATATGAAGGGACTTGGTTTTATTGCTACTGAGACAAGATAAACCTTACCAGGTATAGACTTGAAATATGCATGAAAATATGCTTTAAAAGCTTCAAATATACAAACAAGCTTCAAAATATGCAGCACATGCTTAAAAAAAAAGACATAACTGCAATGACATTAACACATTTTTATTACAGACAAAAAAGGATGTAAAACAAATGAAGTTCATCTTCCAGTACATTTCATTTTGTACTGAATGCGCAATATATCACAATTTTTTTTATTTATCAAGTGTCAAGAAATGCCTGCTATCGGAAAGAATAATTTTATATTTCGAAAATGACCTTTCGACGTCAGAGGAAGAGATAGATGTATATTTACATTTTTTTATATTTGTGCAAATTATTTCCTCTGGACAGGGAACATCCTGTCCTTCTAAGAGCTTATCAACTGTTTGTAAGAGAGTCAGTCTCAGAAGTTTTGCGGAACACCTCATTTTTGTCTTGTTTTTAATCGTTTCCCCTATTTCACCTGGAGCTGCTGTCAACTTATCTTCACCCTCCTGAATATTTTACAGTGCATTTATTAGGGCTACACTGGAAGTCTCCATTTTCCTGTCATTTGTGGAAGAAAACTCAAGTGTGCCTCGTCGACAATGAGAACTATGAAAAATTTAAGACTATTTCTCTAAATATCACTTTTTTTTTAATATACCTCACGGAAATAAGGATATAATTAAAAATATGTAAAGAAATAAATTATATACTAAGAAACCTTAAAATATGCTAAATATGCACGCTATGCAAACTTTATAATGTCTCAGAATTAATTTGTGCTTTAAAATGTACCGTAAGTTGGGGTAATTCCGATATAGTATTATAATAGTCTACCGATCATTTTGCTTTTTCATTGAAAGATTGTAGCTCTTGTTGTATTATATCGTGAGGTATGTCGGACAATACGTTATTTACGAAGCTAATAATGTGGCTGATATGGACCAGCTGCGTGAAGGTTTGCAGCTGTATTAAGTAAGTTTCATTTTCCATTGTTGATGCCAAGTCGTTTTCTGCTTGCAATAATATCCTTGTGTAACTTCAGTTCTACTGCTTCACTGGAAGGTTTGTGACGTAGGTGAGAGTTAAAATGTGTTGTATAATTAGTTACTTATATTATTCGTAAGTTGGATAATTATTAGACCATACCTACTTGAAATTAAAACACTTAATATGGGAAATGGAAAAGTTCCAGGGTAACACCGATCATGGGTGGACCTATACAGAAAAAAATCGGGACCATCATGGAGATGTTGTAGATACAATCCAGTTCATTTGGATATGCTGTTCGGGCAGTAAGGAATGGAAAATTGCCCATTCGGAGATTTCCCTTGAAGGAAGTGGATGTAAGAGATGTTGTTCAGGACTACTTCAGCTGGAAATGACAAGAGGAGAAAAGATTTACGAATAATCGTCCTGGAAATGAGTGGTTTCTTGGATTCCTAACTAGGAATAAGGAGCTCTCAAGCAGAATGAGTGAAAACAGAAGCGATCCATAGCATTCATAACGAGAGACACAATGAATCAATTCTTTCATAATTTAGAAGATCCCTTGAATGGAGTTCAGCCTTCAAATTTGATAAACTACGAACAAACTAATTTTTGCGATGACCTAGGGCAGAGTAAGATCATAGTCAAACGAGGTTCGAAACATTCAGTAAAAATTTTGGACAGGTCTAAAACAAGTATTAGTGTTATGGTGGCGGCAGCTGCAGGTGGCCCTGTACCTCACCGTGTACAGAAGCACACGTCCCTATGATACCTGGACAGAAGATGGAATTAATGGTGCAGAATATGGTCGCAATAAAAGCGGCTGGTTTGACCTAGGAACTTCTGAGAAATGGTTTTGTAAGATGCTTCTCCCCTATGCAAAGAAATTACAAGGGCCTAAAGTAACAATCGGCATTAATTTATCTAGTTATCTGTCCATAAATATAATAAAGCTGTGTGAAGAAAACAATATAAGATACGGTATGTGTTCTTGCCGCCTAATGCAATTCACTTATGTCAGCCACTTGATGTGGCATTCTCTCATCCACTGAAGGCAGCATGGAGCAGTGGAAGAAAACAAATATAGGAGTAATGCCAAAATCGGATTTCCATGAATTCTGTAATTTGTATTCTTGAAAAATGATGAAATATAGCATGGTACATTGTTCTTTGTAAGCCCTAAGTTTAAAATAATTTTTAAACATTTTTTAAACTTAAAATACTGATCGGTATAACACCTTCATACTCTAATAGTGATCATAAGGGAAATTTGATAGGTGATCGGTATTACCCCATTCTACCAGTTAACACTGATCACTGATTTTTCTTTAAATCTTTTTTAAAAAATAAATTATTGATCGGTAAAACCCCTTCAACAGTTTGACAGCGATCATGAGGGAAATTAAACAGGTGATCGGTATTACCCCATCGTATGAGGTAACACCGATCACTGATTTTTTTAAAAATAAAATGATAATTAAAATTAGTCAAATTATGAAAAATGTATCTACAGGGACTTAAAGATTGGGAGCTAATTAATTGCTTCATTACGCACATATTAAAGAAAATGCTAATGAACTACGTACGAAAATATATTAAAAGTGATCGGAATTAGCCCATTTTACGGTACTCTTTCTTAGTTACAAGACAATATGAACATGAACAAAAAATATGCATTTGCATGAACTTCGCACCTCTAGTCATAGGCTAACCTCGGGTTTTTAGGCTTGAATAGGATAAATTACAACAATTATATGTACAAATCCCTAATTGTATGTAACACGAGAAACTCTCGAGAGATGATACTGCTTAAAACTAGATGCATTAACGGTATATGTACGTCAGCGATGTCAGACAGGGACTAAACGGAGCGGAGCGCTCCACTAGACTGGTTGCGTGCTCCGGTGTTTCCACAGACATAAGCAAGTTCAAGCTCCGATCTAGCTCCACGAGCGGTATTGGAGCTTACAACTCTGACACTACTGATGTACGTGAACGACCACAAATATTATCAGAAAATGCAGGATCTAAATTCCTAAAATTTTATAAGGAAATGAACTCACAATTGGAAAAAAATTACATGATACCACAACAAAACTTATTGGAATTTAAATATCTGATAAAAGTACAAAAAAAAGGTTACTAATAATATTTTTTAGAATTCACTTTTTACTTTAAATTAAATTTTCCAGGATTTGAAAATTTTCACACATATTATTTCATAACGCCACAACCATTAGAGATAGAATTCTGAAATTTTGTACACTGATTTAACATGCTTTTATGCAAAAGGTAGACTACAATAATGTCCACTTCTTTGAAAATAATATAAAAATTAGGTCACAAAACATTATGTAAATTTTAATATATTTTATATAGGACAAATAAAAAATTAATTGTATTAAAATAAACAACTCTACATGTCTGAGAGTAGTCTACTTTTCAGAAATAAGTATTTATTACGTGCAGGAAAAATATTAAAGATGTCAGAGAGACCGTAACAATGTTATGGTTACCAAACGATGTAACTGCAGAATTTTTTGTTTGTTTGTTTGTTTTTTCTTTTCATACTTTCATAAAACTAGTTTGAAAAATATTATTAGTAACCTTTTTTGTTAAGCTTTCATCAGATATTTAAGTTCTAATAAGTCTTGTTGTGGTACCTTGTAATTTTTGTCCAATTGTGAGTTCATTTCCTTATATTTATTTTAGTTGGTTATTTAACGACGCTGTATCAACTACTAGGTTATTTAGCGTCGATGAGATTGGTGATAGTGAGATGATATTTGGCGAGATGAGGCCGAGGATTCGCCATTTTATTCACATTACGGATGGGGAAAACCTTAATCAGCCCAAGCGGGGATCGAACCCGCGCCCGAACGCAACTTCAGACCGGCAGGCAAGCGCCTTAACCGACTGAGCCACGCCGGTGGCCTCATTTCCTTATAAAATTTTAGAAATATAGACCCTGCATTTTATCATAATATTTGTGGTCGTTCACGTACACATACCCTTAAAGAATTATGTTGCAGATTACGCTAAACGAGTCTAAAAATGCGAGGCCTAGTCATAGCTCTTCTTCCCCTTCTTTGTCAACAGAAGATTAGGATAAGACTACAAGTTTCGGAACGTCACATATTGTGAATGTCATCTGCATTGGAAGATTTCCAATCCAAACTCTTTTTGGAGATTAACTTGATATACAGCTGTAGAGTAGAAGATTTCGAAGGGGGAATCACACGGAGAGGAAAGTCATGAACCTTTAGGTCTCGACGCTGGGTATTTGGGAATCCCACACATCTGCTAGAGGTTGCCGCTGTGAATCAGGTGAAACCTGTTGCGAGGTGTGCACACGGAAGCGCCCACTACGGGGCCTTGCATGAACGAGAATCTAAACCGGAGACCTTGAGGACTCTCCTTCAGAGCGCAGTAACCAGGTCAAGGTGAAAGAATATAGTGCCTTTAGAATTACTTCAGAATAATTGCGGTACTGTAGCAGCGATCAACGTTGCCATGTGGTCGCCTGTAGCAGGTAAAGCTGCGTCGGTGAATTATCACAGTCAAAGTCGACGCTTTCCTTTGAAGAGATAAGATAAGAGTTTAGTAGAGCTCGGAAGTTGATGATATAAAAATTACAGAAAAATGACTTTTGAAATGACTTTAAATTTCTGTAAATATGGCATTAAAATAAAAAAAATGACGAGTTTAATAATAATAATCATCATCATCATCATCCTTCACGAATTAGGCCTCTGTAGATCTGTTTCGGCCCCATCTAGCAGTCTTCTTAAAGGACTTCCTGGTCGACGATGTCCTCTAGGTTTATACTGCATCATAATTTTTGGGATTCTTGAATTTTCCATTCTTCTTACATGATCTAGCCAATTGAATTTGTATCTCCTGATTTTTTCTTCTGCTGACTCTACTTCTAATTGTTCTAAAATTTCTTCATTCCTTTTCGGTCTAAAAGAGTATATCCTGCTGTCCTCCTGAAAAATTTCATTTCCGTTGCTTTGATTCTGTTCATGTCTTTTTTCTTTAATGTCCAAATCTCGCTTCCGTATAAAAGGGAGGGTAATGCTAGTGTATTATATATTTTTATTCTTGTAGATTTTTGTACTAATATAGCTTTTAATGTATTGTTTATTATTCCTAGAATTTGTGTAAATTTGGTAATTTTCTTGTTCACATCTTTTTCATTTTGATAAGATATTTCACAACCCAGATAATTGAAATTTTGCACTTGTTCGAGGCATTGGTTATTGTGTATTATCTTACTTCTGACGGTTTAAATACGGTTAAACGAAATTTAATAATAATAATTTTAAAAAAAAGTTAGACAAAAAGAAAAATGTAGATATCCTTCAAGATCTTCAAATCTCTTCGGTTATTGACCATATAACTACATATAGAAATAATGGCAGCAGCACCTTCAGCGCATGGATCGATCCCGCTTCCCTCGTCAGATTTTGAATTACCATCCAAGAGGAAAGAGATCTTTAGGAAGACCACTCAAACGATGGCACGAGACCGTAACAGGCCACCAGGCCTAATACATGGGAGGAAGATGATGATGATGATTATTATTATTAAAAAAAATAAATTATGGTTTATTTAACGGCGCTCGCAACTGCCGAGGTTATGCCAGTGTGCCGGAATTTTGTCCCGCAGGAGTAATTTTACATGACCAGTAAATCTACTGACATGAACCTGTCGAATTTGAACACACATAAATGACATCGATCTGGGCCGGGATCGAACCCGCTACCTCGAGCACAGAAGACCAGCGCTATACTGACTGCACTACCCAGGCATAATAATAATAATAATAATAATAATAATAATAATAATAATAATAATAATAATGGATGTCTCCGAAATCACGCCTGTGCATATTTAAATATGTATAAGGAAGAACTGAAATTCCAGACATATACTTCTTACTCAGCATTGCAGTAAAGAGCCATCATCATTCGTAAGGACGGGTTTGAAGGATCGCCGGTTGCTTTACTTTCGGGATTTTTAAGTCTTTACTTGCGAGATACAATATGCTGACTACGGGCACTGCGACTGCAGAATTTGTTCTGCTGCGATGAATGGGGAGAAGCAGGTAACACACGTGATCAAGAGTCAAGGCTGAAGCAACAATAAGAAAAATTCCTGTATAGCGCAATAGAATTGTGTCAGCAATCTGCAATAGATTCTCGAATATAGACTACGACTACTCCATAAAATGCAACAAAAAGTAAAAGTAGAACATTTTCCTAAAAATTACTAAGTCAACTACGGATATAGTGAACCTCTGCGGACTTGGATATTTCGTTCACTATATCCGAGGTTCACTATGTCCGAAATGTCTCTCCCCGACCTTAAATGACAGAAACGAATGAAATTGTGAAGAAGAAAATAGAATATTTCATTTTTGTAGAATGGATTACACTGTACACTGTTACTCATAGTTCGACATTTTTATACAGTACATTCATTGTTGGAACACTAGAAACAGACTGGTCAGGTAGAGATGACAAACGCTGTTATGGTGTGACTACGTACTCAGCCTTGGAATTTCCCGGGTCACTTAATGAAAACTGGGAGAGGGTTGATGGATTTGAAAGCCATCGAAATCTTACCTTCATTTATGCTCTGTCCGTCCCCTTTTAATAAAAGAAGGCAATTTCTTTTCCCGTTGTTTCGATGCTCTCCATCATAATGGAAAATTTTCTAAGAACAAAAGGCAAACTTTAACGGTGGAGGATTAGAAATAACAGTAAAGTAGTGCCTGAGAACAGAATGTCAACCCTTCGACGGTGGAGTGAGACAAGGTCGTCACGGGTTGCCTGGATTTACAGTACAGCTCATTTTCTAGGAATCACTAATCCTACTTTTGTCCTTTGACTAAAGGAGTAAGAAACGTACAATGTTGTTCTCAACACAATCTTTCAGTTTTATACAAGAAGGTCTGACTTCAAATAAGAATTTGTCAGGATACAAGGTTCACTATAACCGAAGTGAGGGTTCACTATAAACGGAAATATTAATGTACTTTTTAATGTATGCGGGTCGGGACCAATGATTTAGGTTCATTACAGCCGAATGTTCACTACAACCGATTTCACTATATCCGGAGTTGACTGTTAATATTGCGTTTGCATTTTCTAATGACAAACCCATGTCAACTCCACGTGGAGTATAAAACAGCATTGTCATATATCGAGTTGATTGATGACGACTAAAATGGATTACTATTTTCAATTTCACTTGTAATTAAGAGTTATCTTAAAGCTTAGCATTTATTCACTATGATGTCGGTATAAAATAATTGTAACCAGCAATAAACTCTATAACGAAAACGTGAAAACACCGCTTGATATTACAAGCATCGATGTGTTCAAAAAAGATTATATCCAACACAAAGCTTGCCGGTAGGGAACTAAATGACAGCGGCGACTATAATCTCGTAATTAGCTAACCTTTAAAAACAAAGACGATATTTTAGAGTCGTTTAGACGATGCAATGATGATCATATTGATGGCAATAATGATCATATTTATAATATATAATAATAAAGTACATATCCGTCAATTAACATTTTTAACAGCCGAGACAGATTTGCGATATTTTGTCTAGTAATCAAAAGTTTAAAAATAAAACAGCCTCTGTCCCAAATCTAGAAATGTTTGTTACTTAAGATATCTTTCATATATAATGAATGAGACACTTTCTAATTGAACAATTTAATAATAAATTATAAAGATAAACCTTCAGCATGACGCTGTATTCATTTTCCATAAATATAGTATATCGAATTATGCACATTTCAATCCCCCTCTTATTTATTCGTCCGTTTTCATACTCTTTCTCGCTATTATAACATCAATACTCAATCACAACGCGATAACACGATAGAAATGTCCCTTCACACATCATCTCTGTATTTCACATCCTTCACTGTTGTTACTTCTCGTCACTGGAACTTTGTGCTGCCTAAAGTCAAGGGCTGCCGAACCTTGAAATCTCTTTAAATCTAGGTTAGAAAATTAACTCATGACGAGTTGCCAAACTAACTTACTGTTATGAATGACAAGTGTTGTGGTATGTTTCCATGTATCCACCAGTGGCGTAGCATGAAATTTTGAGCAGGGGAAGCTAACTAAAGTTGTCTTTCATGCAAGCCTGAGAAAACGTTTGGCAAAATACAGTCTTAAATAAATAGTAGTAATTTCAAGTCAAGTCGAAGATTGGTTGGAACATCAAGTGAATAAGAGGACCAAATGATACGTAGTTTGATTTTTTACAGATATTCTAACAAATAGACACGTATACAATAATAAATAGCTCACTCCCTGCCATTTTAGAGAAATCAAATATTAGTATCATTACGTAAGTATGCGTCTGTCTTTTGGTTGTGTCCTTCATTGACAGCAAGGAGTCGGTCATTTGTTTTTAAATCACACTTTTGTTCGTAAGTCAGTCTTGATAATACAATTGTCCTAAAATTCAAGTAAATTCGTGTCAGGAACTGTTATTTCTAATCATTATTTATTATTTATTATATCAGCCACAATGCAACTAACACTTCAACTGAACACAACTGACGAAAAGGGATAACTCGGAAACTACTTATTTTAAATGTTAAAGCTAGCTTCTTGGAAGCCTTGCGACTAGGGTACCATTTTAGTTAGAAAGGGATGGAAAATCTGCGGGGTCTGCTTGGAAGCTGGTGTTGCACTTCTTGTTTACTGCTGCATCAGTAATCATCCTGGCTGCCGCATCACAACATTTAAAGCGTAAATATAAATTCTATTAAAATTGATAAATCATTTTCTCCATAAACTGCAGGTTTATTATAAAATCATTATTAACTGGGGAAGCTAAGCTTTTTAGCTTACATTGACGCTACGCCACTGGTATCCACTGTTCTTCACAGCAGCCATTTCGTCTCAACAATGAACAAATGTCATTACTAGAGCCTAGATGTTTGGCAAAATGCCTTTTGTACTGGGTGGAAGTAAAGCATTATTTTCATAGATATAAATGTGATTTGGTGTAAATCGAAATGATAGAGCCAATTTTTATTTTGCCTATTTTTCCTTTTTAAGGTGTTTCTTACTAATTCAATAATAAATGTCTTTTTTGACATTATGAAGCAACATTTCTTGTTTATTTGCAATTTTCTAATTAGTTGTAATGTAATGTGTATGAAATTTAAATATTTGAAACAATGACTCACTTTAGTAACAATACTTACTTACTTACAAATGGCTTTTGAGGAACCCGAAGGTTCATTGCCGCCCTCACATAAGCCCGCCATTGGTCCCTATCCTGTGCAAGATTAATCCAGTCTCTATCATCATATCCCACCTCCCTCAAATCCATTTTAATATTATCCTCCCATGTACGTCTCGGCCTCTCCAAAGGTCTTTTTCCTCTGGTCTCCCAACTAACACTCTATATGCATTTCTTAATCGCCCATACGTGCTACATGCCCTGCCCATCTCAAACGTCTGGATTTAATGTTCCTAATTATGTCAGGTGAAGAATACAATGCGTGCAGTTCTGCGTTGTGTAACTTTCTCCATTCTCCCGTAACTTCATCCCGCTTAGCCCCAAATATTTTCCTAAGCACCTTATTCTCAAACACCCTTAACCTATGTTCCTCTCTCAGAGTGAGAGTCCAAGTTTCACAACGATACAGAACAACCGGTAATATAACTGTTTTATAAATTCTAACTTTCAGATTTTTTGACAGCAGACTAGATGATAAAAGCTTCTCAACGGAATAATAACACGTATTTCCCATATTTATTCTGCATTTAATTTCCTCCCGAGTGTCATTTATATTTGTTATTGTTGCTCCAAGATATTTGAATTTTTCCACCCCTTCGAAGGATAAATCTCCAATTTTTATATTTCCATTTCGTACAGTACTCTGGTCTCGAGACATAATCATATACTTTGTCTTTTCGGGATTTACTTCCAAACCGATCGCTTTACTTGCTTCAAGTAAAATTAGTAAATAAAATTATTTATTTCGGTGCTTAATCTGCTAATAATCATGCTTTAATACTATTGGTGTAATATGAATAATGATCAACAAAAATATAATATTGTGATGTCTTCACGATACCAATTGAAGAGTCCACTGCAGGAATGATGGAGTCACTTTCTTGTCGAAAATGAACCAAGACTGTCAATGCATAGCTTAAGACGTATAGAATGTACATAGAGAGTTATATGGTATTAACACTGATAGTCATTGTCCAGTAATGATCGGAAAATCACAGTTAAGCTTTGAGCGCTAAGCATTTCAAACTTTCAATTGCCTCTCCTGCAAAATGTATTCCAAATAACATCCATCATTCTTGCAGTGGACTCTTGAATTATTATCAGCTTTATAATTTTAAATATGAAGCTCGTTCTCATAGAAGTTGTCACGTAGCATTTTCAATTGTTTTCTTTCATATTTTCAAATTTTAGTGTTACAATTTTGTACTACACGTGTTTATTATTGTAGGAGAAAGAAATTTGAGTGAGGAACAGTCAGTTATTGTCGGGTGACAGAAGGTAAGAGATCTGTTAGCTAGAATGCCTAAATTCAGTAAACCATTGAAAAATAAACTTCATGCTTATGTTAGTGAATTTGGTGTCCATGTGTTTTCCATCGATTGAACAGTTTTGTTAATAAAGTGTGTGAAAAGACAGTTAATCACGAAACAAATTTAATTTAAAAGTCAACATGTGTCAACTACGAAGTAAAAGTATGAGTTATGCTGATATAATTTAAATTTATTGCTAAAATATATTATGCCTTTTAAAAATTTATAATGCCTTTTTCAAAATTTATTGTGCCTTTTTTACGTTTTTATTTCCTTTTTTGTCTGCCTATTTTAACTCTTATAAGTGCTTAAACATCAGGGCTCTAGTCATTACGCAGCATCTTACCACATTATGATGTACTAAAACAAACCTTTCTGAGTTTCTCTTTCTATCGGCATGAACTTAAAGTATCTGAGTTTCATTAAACGTAAGTTACATTTGTTCGAAACATGAAAGGTCATTTGTGGTAAGCCTGTTTGTAATACGCGCTAAAACGAGATTGCATCTTACCTAACTTACATCTTTCTTCAATTATATTTCAAAATAAACATTAAAAGTAATTTTAACAGAGCCTACCCAAGTCGTAAGATTCATCACATTGTCCTGTTCGTTCATTGAGATCTCTTATCTTGCAGACGACGTCGTGTACGAAATAACATGAAGAGGATATCCTCGTTCCGGGTCCTTGCGGATTACGTAAGAATGCACTCTCGTACGGTTTTATTTTCTCTCTTTCCTTATTCTTTGTGGGGAATTCCAGAGAGATTGTTAGTTAATAGTTAATACAATAAATGCATGTACGTCAAATACTACTTTGGCGTAAACCTTTCTAAAGACTTTCCTGGTATTTACCGACTGATGTTATTGGAGAGGATCACTGCGACCTTGTAAATATTCCATGCTAACTCACAAGCAGTGCATTTCTCAACTCCCATTGGCTGACTATGCTGAGGTTTCGAAGAAGACAACCTCCGTTCATTCTCGGACCGGTTCCTCCGCGCGTTGCCGGTTTAAACCTTTTGTCTTTGGATAAAAAGAGCCTAGTACATTCACAGCTGATTACAACTAGTTAAGTAGGCTATCTCGTAGAGTATCAACGGTATCTTGGATATGTATATATAATTGATTATAAAGAAACCAACAAATCCGTAATTAAAAATATAGGAGTAATATTTCACTGACTTCAAGAAGAAACGATGGCCCTGTTCCTCAGTTTCTGTGTTGTTCATGCGTAGAAACTGGTTGCGATTTTTATTGAACTATATTAAAATCACAATATGTATTATTAAAAAAAAATCGATCTTTAATAATACTCAACCACTTTAATCATCGTGATTTATTCTCAGATCTTGAAAACGACAAGTTGCAGAATTCCCAGATTTTGAAAACGATAAGTTGTAGAAGGTTGGTCACATTGAATGTTATTCACATCAAAGTATCACCACAGTCTAGTATATAGGGCTATTCCATATGAAATCGATCAGTAAAAAACCTCGCATTTTTTTATACTCTAATTTTTTCCCTATTTATACAAGGTGCTGAGGAGAGTGCATTTTCAAAAATATACTATCGAAAGTCAAACGGTTTTCGTATTACTGAGCGACAAATTTAGCGTATTTTTTATAAAAACAAGGCTCTTTCAGCGCTCAGAACTCTGGAATCATTTACTGCAGAACATTGAACGAGAGCTCATTTTGAAGCTGACATTTGGTGGGTTATGCTAAGAAGTAATCCTTATTCTTATTCTATACAGAGAGACAGATAATCTGATTTTACTTACTTTTAGGCTTTTTGCCAATTTGTAAAAATGTAAAAAAAAAATATTGAGAAAAAAACTTGCATTTTTAAGAGGGATTAGGCATTGTTTGGTTAGTGGTACGGCAATAAGTTTCGAAGATATTAAATAGATTATTTTCACACGCCTAGACTTGAACGGCGCATTACCGCACGCACTGGCCGAGAGCTGAAGATAAGCGAGCGTTGGGCGTCATTTTACTCCTGTGTTTATGAAAACCTGTGATAAAGCTAGCACAACCACGACTGCTAGACAAAACATCACGTGTTTATGTCTCCTGGCCTTGCTTACCTCGGCTAGCTCCCTCCTCACAGTCAGCTGGTTAGTTCACGCGCATACTATTTATTTTCTTTATTTGATATTTTCAATACTTTCTTATCAACGTGCCATCAGTAAAAAATATGTGTTTATTTGTACTTTCAATGCGGAATCTAACTATATATTTTTAAAATAGTTTTTCCTTGGCAAAGGCGTCTTAATGAGGAAAAATCAAAATTTCTCCATGTCCATAAAAAGTAAGAAAATCTGTTTATATGTCAATATAAACTTTAATTTGTCAGCATCAAAATAAACCATGATTTTGATCATTGGGTGAAAGGGTTTCGGAGCTGCAACAGTTTAAAGTTGCAAATTTGATGAAAATACGATCAATTTAAATATTTTTAACTTAAACACTATGAAGTTCTGATGCCTCAAACTTTGCATAAACCATTGTATCACAGTTCTCTACGTAGGCCTACAAAGAAGTTTTGCTGTAAGACTTATTTAGAAATATGTAAGGTCAATTTTCTCTATATTTCGGTCGATTTGAGATGGAATAGCTCATACAGCCACGAAGCTCAATACGTAGTACATATGCATTCATAGATAGTGGCTAACCACTAGGATCGCCACTATCACCTCATCACAGACAATGCGAAATAGTACCTGCACATTCTATTGTTCCTAGCACCCTCATAAACTCAAGCTTCGTGACTGTATATACTAGACTGTGGTATCACTCCTATCTCTATGGCTGCTTCGTGGGTTCGTCGTACTTAACCTCAAAACTGTTCAGAAAACATGTAGTTAGTCCGCCATCTTGAAAAAGGTTAATCATGTGGTTTTGTTGACTGTTGGAGTCACATGATGCCGTAATCATGACGTATTTGTATCATCCACCCATATTGAGATTTGCCGTATAATATATTTTATTGTATAGTCTACATGATACATCCTTGATAAAATCTTTGATTTGTACCTCGTAATAAAAGTGAAAGAACACCATCATGCTTTAGACTTTCTTTTCGTAAAACAATTAAAACCAGCGATATTCGAAAGGACCAGCGTTTATAATGGAGCCAGAAATATAAATTGCTTTAAGGCTATGGAACTGTGAAATTTCTAACTTCTACATTTTAATACCAATTAATCTGAAACTTTTACCACAATATTTGTTACAGTATGAACATGCAATACACAAATTTTCACTCATATATTCCAATTAGTTTACTTATAATTAATTTTTAACACTGAATTATAATTGTCCCAATTTTCAACGTTTACATACTTTTTCTTTAAATTTATAATTATTTATTCCTGATAGATGTATCTAAAATATGACACACGCTTTTCATAATTTTCCCATTACTTTTTGAGAAAAAAATATTTACACTTTTAGTTGTTAATTTTTCATTTTTTTTTTAAACTTGTCTCATCCTCAACACATGGTGATTTGAATACTTTCAATAGCAGAAGAAAACACATGTGTCAGTTTACTTCACATGCTTTTATGGACTTCAGTGCAAAATTACACTGAGATTGGAGAAAAACTGCATTGATTAGGGCATTTTGAATATCACAAAATGTTGAAAATTGGAAATTCGAGAAAACGAGTGTCAAAGTACAGCATGTATATGATATATACTATCGATATCCTTGCTTTCTATACAGGTCTACCACACACATTTTTCTTCTACATAACAGTGCGAACTATGAACTGAACAAAAAGTAAAATTAGTTAGAATGAAGAACAAAGTCTGTCAGAATGACAGCTGAGTGTCAGTTTAAAGGGCTGAAGCTCCACGCATGCGCTGGTCACTTTAAATTCGTCCTGAGGGACTTAAAATTGTCATAGGGCCAAATTAAGCACGGAGTTAAAAAACTGAAACACTTTTATTTTTTACAGTTAAAAACAAAAATTTTCATTTTTTAATTGTTTTTTTCGTTATTTTCACCGATCCAAAACCTTCAGATTAAGCATTTCGAACTTGACATTACGTCAAATTTCCGCATTCAAGATGACAGATGGCGCCTTTGTAGTAAACTCTAAACAACTATACTAAAAGCCAGGTTATGAACCGACTAAACAGGAAGTAGTTGGCAGGGCGAGAGGAAAGTGCGGGTTAGAGGGGTAGCCTGTGCAGTGATGACACGTTGAGTATGGTGGGGCGGAGGGGGGAAGGAGAACGGAGCTATTCATTGGACCTCACTTGAAAATGTCGTCTGCTAACGAAAATCTGGCAACGGAATCACGGAGACAGTGTAGCCAAACTTCCCAGTACATTTTGCAGTACCACGTGCATTACAAGTCGCATTTCGTACCAGCGTCATTAGCTCGTGCTTTCTTAAAACAGTAATTTTAATTACTAATATTGTTGATAGTGTTATCGAGAACAATATACAGTAGTTATTTTAAACATATCGGTGACAAACGCTGAACATGCTTTGAATCTCGCGCCACTATGTGGCAACAGAGCTCAGAAAGAGAGCAACAGAACGTTGCTTCCGGTTTAGTCGGTTCATAACCTGGCTTTTAGTGTAACCATTTATTTTCACCACGTCCTATTTTACGAACATGTACGACACCACAATGTTATATAGACATATTTATAGGTAGATATGCGGAGTTTTCAGGGTCCGTGACTGATATATTTATGTCGTCACGTACAAAAATTAGTAGTTTCTGTTGTAATCCGTGATGTTGATGCAATATCTTGTCAACTAATCACTGCCACTTTACTAATCATTTAACTTTAGTGGTGATCTCTCGTCGATATCGTTGGAAATACAGACCATCTTGATTCATTAATTGCCATTTTTTCTCTTTGTACCGAGGAGAGACTCACAGGCTTACACTACAGCCTGAGGTTTATTGTGCTTATCACTCCTTTTATGTGAATAATTTGGTAGCCGAACGGTGGCACTCTTGTACAAGTACAGCAAGTACTAAGAACTTAACCCAAGCTATGGTATGGATGATGATATGTGAATTAATAATGGCGAAATGAGTCCGAGGTCCAACGCCTAAGTCCCACCTCTATGACTTTTGGAACACTGTGTTTTTCAGGTCATATTAAAAATATACAACTAAAATTTAATAGATATACTGTCAATTTATTAAGGATTATTAATTCACTTACTACTTACTTACTGGCTTTTAAGGAACCCGGAGGTTCATTGCCGCCCTCACATAAGCCCGCCATTAGTCCCTATCCTGAGCAAGATTAATCCATTCTCTATCATCATATTCACCTCCCTTAAATCCATTTTAATATTATCTTCCCATCTACGTCTCGGCCTCAACAAAGGTCTTTTTCCCTCCGGCGTCCCAACTAACACTCTATATGCATTTCTGGATTCGCCCATACGTGCTATATGCCTTCCCATTTCAAACGTCGGGATTTAATGTTCCTAATTATGTCAGATGAAGAATACAATGCGTGCAGTTCTGTGTTGTGTAACTTTCTCAATTCTCCTGTAACTTCATCCCTCTTAGCCCCAAATATTTTCCTAAGCACCTTATTCTCAAACACCCTTAACCTATGTTCCTCTCTCAAAGTGAGGGTCCAAGTTTCACAACCATACAGAACAACCGGTAATATAACTGTTTTATAAATTCTAACTTTCAGATTTTTGACAGTAGACTGGATGATAAAAGCTTCTCAACCGAATAATAACAGGCATTTCCCATATTTATTCTGAGTTTAATTTCCTCCCGAGTATCACTTATATTTGTTACTGTTGTTCCAAGATATTTGCATTTTTCCACCTCTTCGAAGGATAAATCTCAAATTTTTATGTTTCCATTTCATACAATATTCCGGTCACGAGACATAATCATATACTTTGTATTTTCGGGATTTACTTCCAAACCTATCTCTTTACTTGCTTCCAGTAAAATTCTCGTGTTTTCCCTAATCGTTTGTGGATTTTCTCCTAACATATTCACGTCATCCGCAAAGACAAGCAGCTGATGTAACCCGTTCAATTCCAAACCCTCTCTATTATCCCGGACTTTCCTATTCACTACATTATGAAAATACTTTGTAAGTGCAACATGTATGCAAACATTATAAGGCGTTTGCCAAAATAAAGTATGGGCTTTAAGGGGTCCGTTACAGTTGCGAACGTTTGACGTACGCAAAGGAATGTGATTTGGGATTACTTGAGTCGCGCTAAGTTAGCTGAAATTATCAAGCAGATATAAAACGATAACACATCAATCCAACCTAGATTCGGGTCACTGCATTAAGAGGCCCTGACCCGTTACAAATTATACTTGGAAAAATAAGATAATGAAATCACTTTTACAACCGGCAATAGATACGAATATTGCGCAATACAAGAAATAAAGATGAGAGAAAAGGCTACGAGAAAAAAAGAACGTGATGAAGGGGGAAGTAAAATATAAGGCCAAAGCAGAGGAAAAGATAAAAAGAAACACGTGATAAAGTAAAACCGGAGAAGAATAAAAAAATCACGGAATAAAATAAAGAAAACGAAAAAAAAAAAAGCAAGCAGGATAGGGTGTAAGGAAGAAATTTGTAAGAATCATTAAATGAAAATAGAGACAGGCAAAAGAAACGGCAGTATAAAATCAAAAGAAATTGAAAAAAGGGGAAAGAAATATAATACAGTGACATTTCAAATAATGTGTATACAGAAATTAGGATAAATAAATAAAATTTTCTGTAAGATTTAATAAGCGTGTATAATGAATAGAATGAAATAAACTATGAATAAGCCAATTCTCAATAATAATAATAATAATAATAATAATAATAATAATAATCATCATCATCATCATCAACCACAGGGATTAGGCCTATTGGCCTGTTCCGTCTTCAAAGTTTATGTCGTCTATCCATCTTGTTCCTGGTCTACCAACATTTCTGTGTCCTCTTGGTTCATAGTTCAGTATTACTTTAGGTAACCGGTCGTCATTCATTCTACTCAATTTTATAGGAGGCTCTTAACTTATATGTTGGTACCAATTATGTTTTTGTCGTTGTATTTTCTCAGTCAAACTAAAAATATTTAGTTGTCGTATATTTTCGTTCTTTTGATGATCTAAAAGAGTGAAACCAGCAACACTTCGAAGGAATTTCATTTCGCTGTTTTCAATTTTCGTTTTAGTTGCTCGGTTTATAGACCAATTTTCTGAACCATAGATTAATAGTGGGACAGCTAACGTTGTATAAAATTTTAGTTGTGTTGAACGTTGTGTTTTATTTCTTAAGGTCTTCAACATTGTTCCACACATCTGTTGAAATTTACTCATTTTATTTTTGACGTCTTGTTCTTTTAAGTATGATATATTGCAGCCTAAATAGTTAAATGAGGATATCTGTTCTATGATTTCATGATTTAAAACTATTTTACATCTTCTGTGATCAACTCCTGCAAAGGCCATTGTTTTTTTTTATGATTAGAAATTTTAAGATTATATTTTTCCATTATTAATTGTAGTTGATAAGCTGCCACCTGTAAGTCATCCTCCGATTCTGCCATCAAGATCTGATCGTCAGCAAAAAGCATGGACTTCAATAATGTCGTGCCTATATTTATGCCATTCTTCTGTGGCTTTATCTATGTATATATTGAATAATGTTGGAGATAATGGGTTCAGCATTGTATAACACCTTGATTTACAATTATTTTATCAGGAGAGGAAAAGGAATAAGTTGTCTTGTTTACTATTCTTAGTGATATTCTTGTCTCGTATAAGCTTTTAACCAAGTTTTCACTAGGTGTTCCTGATATCCTTCTTTGGACAATATATTCCAAAACTTATTTCTTAAATAATAACGCATGTTTTAGAAATATTAATTTTCATACATAATTATAATCAGACCAACGTTGAATATTATTATTATCATTTTAGTATTAAATTATTATTATTATTAAGACTATTAATTTTATTATATTATTATAATGCCTTGAAACAAAACTAGGCCTACTATTAAGAATGGGTTTCCAACCACTTACAATTAATTAACTGATATACTGTGTACGGAGTGGAAATGAAATAATCCTGCAGCTTGAAAGGGATGATATTGTACAAGATAGTGTAATGGAGGAATAAAATGTTGAATATTTCCAAAATTTTACTGCTGTAAGCTGTACGTAACCACTTAAGGATTTTAGCACGGATCTTGCGATTAGTTTTTGGCATTAAATAAGGCTTAGTTTGTAATGTCTTGGTTGGCTCTTTCATGTCCGAACACAATGCAGGACACTAATAGGGGAGCGGCTCTATTAGGGCTGCGGCAGTATGGTCCCCTTGTCAGCATCGGATTCACGAACACCGACTAAGACACCTGTCACACTTGCTCAATCATCGGATGTAAGACGCACAAAGGAGCAAAGCATGGTTAATTGAAAGGACCCGTCCGGGTTGAACCTTCGAAGAGTTAAGCGAAGACTTTTGACTGACACGAAAACAATGATTGTGTGATTTAAATGTGAGCGCTTGTTTTATTACCTGTTTGTTAACGAAGTTTCAGCCAGTAGTGATTGAAGTTTATCGTTTGACTGAACCTATATAACGAAAACAATGATTGTGTGATTTAAATGTGAGCGCTTGTTTTATGACCTGTTTGTTAACGAAGTTTCAGCCAGTAGTGATTGAAGTTTATCGTTTGACTGAACCTATATAACGAGAACAATGATTGTGTGATTTAAATGTGAGCGCTTGTTTTATTACCTGTTTGTTAACGAAGTTTCAGCCAGTAGTGATTGAAGTTTATCGTTTGACTGAACCTATATAACGAGAACAATGATTGTGTGATTTAAATGTGAGCGCTTGTTTTATTACCTGTTTGTTAACGAAGTTTCAGCCAGTAGTGATTGAAGTTTATCGTTTGACTGAACCTATATAACGAAAACAATGATTGTGTGATTTAAATGTGAGCGCTTGTTTTATTACCTGTTTGTTAACGAAGTTTCAGCCAGTAGTGATTGAAGTTTAACGTTTGATTGAACCTATATAACGAAAACAATGATTGTGTGATTTAAATGTGAGCGCTTGTTTTATTACCTGTTTGTTAACGAAGTTTCAGCCAGTAGTGATTGAAGTTTATCGTTTGACTGAACCTATATAACAAAAACAATGATTGTGTGATTTAAATGTGAGCGCTTGTTTTATTACCTGTTTGTTAACGAAGTTTCAGCCAGTAGTGATTGAAGTTTAACGTTTGACTGAACCTATATAACGAAAACAATGATTGTGTGATTTAAATGTGAGCGCTTGTTTTATTACCTGTTTGTTAACGAAGTTTCAGCCAGTAGTGATTGAAGTTTAACGTTTGACTGAACCTATATAACGAAAACAATGATTGTGTAATTTAAATGTGAGCGCTTGTTTTATTACCTGTTTGTTAACGAAGTTTCAGCCAGTAGTGATTGAAGTTTAACGTTTGACTGAACCTATATAACGAAAACAACGATTGTGTAATTTAAATGTGAGCGCTTGTTTTATTACCTGTTTGTTAACGAAGTTTCAGCCAGTAGTGATTGAAGTTTAACGTTTGACTGAACCTATATAACGAAAACAATGATTGTGTAATTTAAATGTGAGCGCTTGTTTTATTACCTGTTTGTTAACGAAGTTTCAGCCAGTAGTGATTGAAGTTTAACGTTTGACTGAACCTATATAACGAAAACAATGATTGTGTGATTTAAATGTGAGCGCTTGTTTTATTACCTGTTTGTTAACGAAGTTTCAGCTAGCAGTGATTGAAGTTTATCGTGTCTGGAAAACGGTGAGTTTGTGTAAATACTTCCCGGTTACGTAATACAGTTCCTGTTTAGATAATAGAACTACATATGTGCTGTATGTTTTCATGCGTGTAAAGACACAATCTCTTAAGCCTACTTTCCGGTTTGTGATGACAGCCTTTATATTTGGGATATCTGAAGTGTTTGGATAACGATTCGGGAAGTACTATTTTAAATCCGGGACGAAATTCCTCATCCTGGCACTGACATTGCGAGAGTGTTTGGAAATTTGTTGAAACAAGTCTCGGTTAGGACGTGTTTGAAGTTCGAACTTTAGTCGTACATGTTAGTTTATACTAACAATATTGAAGGCCACAACGATGTCCTTTTTACACGTTCAAATGTGCAATTCATCACTTTATCGAAAACAGGTTTCAAATAAACTGATTCCAGAACTTCAGGGCATAAGTCGCTTCTTTCTGCTCACATGGTATATCTTTTTTCAGTTTAAACAATGCCTTCGACTGCAGACACTATGTTTTAGACGCAAGCGATGATTACAAAAAGCTCATGAATTTGGTAGCCAGCAGTCTTGGGTTTCTCGTATTTAAAATAACTTTTTTTCATTTCCTTCATATTTCTCTTATTTTTCTTGTCCTTTTTAATTATCCTCTCTCTTTATCATTATTTTCACTTTATTCCCTTTTACTTACTCCTATTTCCTTTTTTTATCCTTTCCCCATCTTTAACATTCTTCTTTCTTTGATTAGGCCTACTCATCTTATAATCCCGTTTCTCCCCTATCATTTCTTCTTTCTCTTTTTTATTCATTTCTACTCATTTTATGTTTCTGATTTATCAATTTACTGTTCTACCAATACTTCATCTATTTCTTTCCTCATTGTTCTTATCCTCTTCTTGTTTGTCCTGCTCTGTACCTTGTTGTGCTATTCTTTCTCCAGTCTCCACTTTCGATCCATTTTATCCTTTCCTTCTACTTTTCACTTATTTTTCATCCATGTTTTCTATCCATTTCCGCTTCTCATTAGTCTTTCTCCTTCTCTTGCTTCATTTCTGTTTCTCAGTTTTCTCCCCATGTGCTTACTCTGTCTCCGCTTCACATTTCTCCTCCTCTTCCTCTTCTTCCCCTTCCCCTTTCTCCTCCGCAATTTCTTTTTTCTCTTCGCCTCTTCCTCCTCTTTTACCTTTTCTTCGCCGCTTCTTTTTTCTCCGCTTCCTCCTCCTTCCCCTATTGCCCCGCTTCCTTTTCCTTCCCCTATTCACCTGATTCCTTTTACTACTCTTTCTCCCTTTAATCCTCCTTCCCCTATTCACCCGCTTGCTCTTATTCCTTCCCCGTTTCCTCCTCCTTCCCCTATTCACCTGATTCTATTCATCTGATTCCTTTTACTCCTCTTCCTCCGTTAGGACCTTTTCCTGAAGTTCCCGATTTCATTTAGTTCTCTTCCTCCGTTAGTTCTCCTTCCCCTATTCCCGTGCTTCCTGTTACTTTCTTTCTCCCCAACTCCTTCTTTTATTCCCCCGTTCAAATGTGCAATTCCTCCTTTATTAAAACACTTTTTTCTCCCCTAAACCTCCTTCCCCAATTCACCCGCATATCTTCTCTTTTCTCCCATTATATCCTTTTTTCCCCCGCTTTAAACAATGCGTTCGACTTTCCCTATTAACCCGCTTTGTCTTTTCTTTCTCCCCTTATTCCTCCTTCCCTGTTCACAAAACTTCACTTCCTCCTTTCCCTATTCCCCATTCGTTTTACTTCTCTTCCTCCGCTTTTTTCTCCTTCCGCTATTCCCAGCTTCTTTACTTTTTTCTCCCCTTATCCTTCTTCCCTTATTCCCCCTCTTCTTTTTCTTCACTTCTTCCTTTTCAATTCACTCTTTTCTTTTGTCTCTTTCTTTCCTCCTTCCCCTATTCCCCGCTTCTTTTATTCTCTTCCTCCGCTTTCTTCTCCTTCCCTATTCCCGTGCTTTTTACTTCTCTTTCTCCCCTTACTCCTTCTTCCCCATTTCTTCTTTTACTTCTTCTTCTTTGAATTCACCCGCCTTCTCTTTCTCCCCTCCTCCTTCCCTATTCACCGTTTTTAACCTCTTTCTCCCCTTACTCCTCCTTCCCTTTCACCTTTTCTTTTTTCATTCATTTTCCCTATTCCATTTTTTTTCTGATTTTCCTCAATTTACTTCTCCTTCCCCTATTCCCGTGCTTCCTTTTCTTTCCATTTCTCCCTTACTCCTTCTTCCCTTACTCCCCCGCTTCTTTTTACTTCACTTCCTCCTTTCCCTATTCACCACCTTTTACTTGTGCTCTTTCTCCTTACTCTTTCCCCATTCTCCACTTTCTTTACTTCTCTTTCATTTTATTCCCCGCTTTCTTTTGCACTTCCTCCTTCCCTTCACCCGCTTTTTTTACTTCTCTTCCATGTTTTTCCCCTATTCCATTTCTTTCTCCCCTTCCTTCCCTATTCACCCGTCTCTTTTACTTCTTTTTCTCCTTCTCCTTCTTCCCTTTCCCAGTTTTTACTGCACTTCCTCCTTCCCCTATTCACCTGTTTTACTTCTCTTTCTCCCCTTTCTCCTTCTTCCCTCTTCCCCCCTTCCTTTTACTGCTTCCTCCTTCCCTATTCACCCGCTTTTTTTATCTTCTTTCTCCCTCTTACTCCTCCTTCCCCTATTCACCCGCTCTTTTTTACTTCTCTTTCTCCCCTTACTCCTCCTTCCCTATTCACCCGCTTTCTCTTACTTCTTTTTCTCCCCTTACTCCTTCTTCCCTTATTCCCCCTTCCTTTTACTGCACTTCCTCCTTCCCTATTCACCTTTCTTTTACTTCTCTTTCTCCCTTACTCCTTCTTCCCTTATTCCCCCGCTTCCTTTTACTGCACTTCCTCCTTCCCCTATTCACCCGCTTTCTTTTACTTCTCTTTCTCCTCTTACTCCTCCTTCCCCTATTCCCCCGCCTCCTTTTACTTCTCTTCCTCCTCCTTCCACTATTCCCTCGCTTTCATTCACTTCTCTTTCTCCCCTTACTCCTGCTCCTATTCCCCCGCTTCCTTTTACTTCTCTTTCTCCTCTCATTCCTCTTCACCTCCATCTCTTCCTTCTCCTCTTCCTCTGCTCCCCTCTTTCCCCTCTATCTTTTCCTCCGCTTCCTTATCCCCTCCTCCGCTTTCTCCCATTCCTCAGCTTCCTATTTTACCTCCTCCTCGTGTTACTTCGTTTCCTACTCTTTCTCCTTCTGTTTTCTTCCCTGTCCCTTCTTATCTTCCTCCGTTTTATCCCCTTTTCTTCTAGCTTTATTCCTCGCCTTGCTCCTCCGTTTCTTCTACTTCTTTTAGCGTCACGCCTATATCCGGATGGCTTCGGATGATGAAAACTAGGATTCCACTGACGAACTCTGAAATATTAGATGAGAGTATCTATCCCAGAAGGAACGTTACTGACTGTGTAGTGTAGTTTTTTGGAAATTGAATCCCGGCCTCTTGGATGGACAGCCGTCACCCGTGTCAGCCGCTGTTCTAAAAATAAACATGATCATTTAACGACCTCGCAGTGTGTGCCGGTTACAGTGGCGGTATCCGCACTTTCTCTGTAGATCACGACCATGGTCGAACTTACAATAAAATTCGTTTTCCTTGTCCGTTATATAAACAAGGCGACTGAAGTGCTTCTCCATTACCTTTGTCACGCAATGTCAGCAGGAGATTCACACTTCTGCTTTATCTCTGGAGTGGAATGACTATCAGAAGTAGAGATGGCCGATATTTCACAAACCGATATTTTGTCACAGGTATTTTTTTGTCACAGATAAACCTGTGACCAATGACGCGAAATATCTGACAAAATATCGCTATCGAAATCTGCTCGTATTCAGTACTCTTCCCTGTGACTGATATTTTCTCCTCTACGTCGTAGGTTTGCGCGTACGCATGATACAAAGCAGGAATCGGGCGGTAGTTTCTCAATCTTATTATAAGTGATGTTTACACGATTTAAATAATAACGCCATTGGTTACCAGTACTTATTCTTGTGTAAAATCCTGTCTGAACAACTGTTTTGTTTTGTAATTAATTTCCAATGTTTTTCCGAATACTTATGTTTCATTAATTTTTATTCTATGACTCAATATTATAATGTTAATGCACGATTTAAAATAATTTATCGATTATATTATATACAATAAAAAGGATCAATTTTGAAAATGATTAGGATAATCATATAACCTCAATTTCTCAATACCCAACTACATTTTAAAATGATCAACTAGTTCAATATCTAGAATATAACATCTTGGTGCATGAGGTTAACTTTTGACATGTTACTGTTCAGTAAAGTAAGTATTTATTTGTTAATGGTACATGTACATTATTTATTTGTTGAATTTTCCCATATAAATCACTGATGTGTTGGTGCATAGAGAAATCGTATTCACATTTCACTGCTCTTCAATATTTCCTGCTAATTTTTATCGGTGTGACAAAATATCGGTGTAATCATAGAGAGGGCTATGGTGTAATTCATGCATATTGTGCTTACGTATCGATATAAAATATCGGTGTGACAAAATCACCAATAAAAGTCACAGATATTTAATTGTCACAGTCACAGTTGTCACAGATACTTGAAAATATCGTTTAAGCTCATCTCTAATCAGAAGTGAGGGCCAGTGTTTGACACCTGCTGTTCGTCACCTTCAGCCAATCAGCTCTCCACATAACAAACGCACGCTCTCGCTCGCTGTGTTCGTTGCACTTGTCTTTCGAGTCTCGTCTCGTAACTCTCGTGCGCTTCGAGTCTCGCTCATCATTCTCGAAATAGCATTTGGTCGGCGTGGAAAGATTTCATAACTTTGAATAACATACATCATTAAAAGAAATAAGATTGGAGAAGTTTAATTGATACAAAAAGACAAAACAAAACAGTATCATAGTTATCAAAATGTTCTGGTTCTATTATCAGATATTACCTATGGTTATATAAATAGAAAAAAATCTCAAATTTGCATTTCTAAGAAACATAAAACATAACATTAAATAAAGCGTTAATATTTTTTACTCGAGATTGCACACTTGGTCTCAAACATACGAAAAAAAAATCCCAGCCTTTTAATAAGGGCCTAGTAATTAAATAAAGATTGGGGAATGGATTATTATACAATTAAAAGTAGAAATCATATTTCAAATAGACCACTTGATTGTTTGTACATATATAACATTTACCAAAACAGATAAAAGTTCAGTCTGGTATAAACAAATGTGACGATTCAAGGCTGCTTGACGTTCGAGAGTTGACCACTCGCGATATCTTGAACGTTTAAACACACAACTCAATTTCAGAACACACACACACTCTTTGACTCCAGATTATACTACACAAACACACCCCCACAGGAAATAAAACAAAAGGCGCCAAGACCAGCAACAGCCAGTTCTGAAGAAGGTCGATAAAAGACCGAAACATGTTAACCAGGTACGATAGGATTTAACACGAGAAAGACATACAATACATATTCCGAAGTGATATAGTGTTAAAAGTTGTGTAATCAAGATGACAAATTATTGGGTGGGCTCTGGCCCCACGGGCCCATATAAGTTGGCGCCATTGCTCACAGCATACGTTTTCATTTTTCAGCTTTAATTTTATTCTCAGTAGCCTAAAGCACTTACAATGCCAGGTGACAGTTTAGTTCAGTGATGTCAAAACAAGCGCATTTTTCTGACCTTGACGTCGTGCGCGGGCAGCAAGCGCAAATAATGGAAAGAGGAAGGGTTGTGTATATGAATAAGCAACCTGTTGGATTAAGAAAACAGTGGTGCATAAACTTCAAACGGAACGTGAAATTTTATGTCGTTATTTTTATATGGCTTCTTTCTGTTTAATATTATCTATATTGTCTGTAAAACAAAAGTACTAACACTGATTTCTTAATATCACACTTGTGTTTTAAATCTTAATACCATAATAGAGAGTTAAGAAGGAATATTCACTTAAAGTCCATAGTAGTAGAATATTATTCTGTATTAAGTGGATGAAACACATCATTCATAAAGAAAGAGATTGAGTATGACATGATAAGTTGGAATTTATATTGATGGTATATTTAGCCTTACAAAAGTAGTCAATAAACTAATCAAAACAATATTACAGTACAAAGCAAAGTTACCTAGGTACTGTATTTGTTTTAAGTGTAACTAATATTACATAACAAAACTCTTATCGCATTATGCTTTTAAGGTGATATTGGTGAGCAACTTCCTCTCTTCAGAATATTAAATTATTTTCTCGAAATCTGCTGAAGCTATAGAGCTGACATTTTTACAACACATGGGCACGTACGCATCTTTTGCTTATGATGTAACAGTAGTTGATTTGTTAATTCATTTCCTAACAAACAATTTCCATGCGAATATTTTCAAAATTTTCAATACACTATCTTCAGTAATACGTATATACGGTATATTAGATTTACGAAAACATTCTGTAAGGCTACTAAATAAATAGGCCTATACCTGAAAATTTCACTTTTCTATACGTAAAGTTGAGAAAATATTTCTTTTGAATAAAAATGTCAAACTTGTGAAAAATGAGCATTAAAATTAAAACTTACATTCTTATAATGCACTTATACTTCTCAGACAATTCTAAAAATTAACATGGATACAGTTGTAATAAGTTCTCTTCCCTTTATCTATTGAATCAGTGCTGGCCATCCCTGAATATAGCTCGATCAAGCGGCATATACCACCTCTTTCGTCTGTCTCTTTCCTTTCCGCTGTAAAGCGCTCAGGCCCTCCTGAGCTCTAAAGCGCGCGCTTGCTCCTGTGGGCATCAATTGACATGCCTGGTCTAGTTCTTTGCTACTGTTGGGAAAGCAGTGATATTTTAATTTCTACATGCCATTAAAAGCATTAGAGAACATTAGAGTTATGTGAAATCTGATAGAAAAAAGAATATTTATTTGAAAATTTCAGAGAAAATATACAAATTTAATCTTCTAACATTATTTTTTTTTTTAAATTCCGCCACAGTTGGGCACACTGCTCCAGTCTAATAAAACTGTCGGCTTTGGCAATCACTTACGGGAGAAAATTGCTTCAGAATTGGCCTTGTTTCCTTATCGGGAACGCACTAAAATTATTGTAAACACAGCCATGAGACACCGGATGTGCTACGCGAGGATTATCTTGTTAGACGCGGAGATAAGAAAGCCGTTATATAGCAAGAATTTCGTGAAGAGGATTCCGTGTAAGACGCCTCGCCTCATCGGCCAGTAGTACAAGGATCGATGATGCAAGAGTAACGCAATCCCTGGCTGCAGCCAATACGGGAGTGACGTAAAGCTTTTATCCCTGTCATCTCTAGGGTCAACACGTGAAGGCTGACTCTGCCAACAATGAAAAAAATTGTGTCAACTGCCTACGCGGAGTTATTGTCACAGCATTCTAAGATGTATGCCAGAGTTAGGAAGGTTTTGGATACATTCGCCATATCGATGGTGCTTTGGAAAAGGGCTTAACCATCATTTTTGAAATGTTACTTTTAGCTGTAATAAGTAAGGAGCAGATTCCTATGTAATTTTAATATTATTTTTGCGTGTGATAAAACACAATTAACAAAGTTAAAAATTCCGAACATTCAGTTTCAAGTTTAAAACCCGAATTTTATTTCACATAAAAACACATATTTTCACAAAAAAATTATGTAAATACATATTTTCAAGAAATCTATTATAAAAACATAAATTTTGGAGTTTTTTTACTTACATAATTTTTTACAAGAACTGTTAAACATTTTAAAACTAAATCAATTATGTCACTCAGAAGTACGTTATCTTTTTAAGAATTCTTGGTTGCTTCGTGTTTCTAAGTGCTGTATGGTATCCGTGATCCGTTTTTGTAATAGTATCGCCATAAGTTCTGAGAACTGCTAGGCAGCATATTATAAAATAAATTAACATGGACAAGGAGGAGAGATCTTGCAATACGAATTAGGAATGTTTTTGTTGCTGAAGATGATTTCATTGCACGCTTTGTTTATGGAACACAACAGATAAGAGCTCGGGTATGAATATTATTTAATTTAAACAAATCTCTCGCCTCTCGCTTATGTCCATCAAGTAAGGCAATACGTCTTGTTGTGATTCCCTGTTATCGGGCTTCGTCAACCGATATCCTTCAAGATATACTGAAAGATGATTGTTTAAAAAAGATTTGGCTTTCCTATTAGCAAATCTTAGCTTTTTGTTTGACACCATAAAAAACTCGAAATATCCAAAAACCTGTTGTCTGAAACAGGGAGGTGCGTGCCGTGGAAATTAAACTAGACTCGCTACCAGGTTCAGAAGTGCAAGTACTAAGGGACAAATTCCAGAATGTGTTTGGGAAAAACAGTGGATTTAAAAAAATGTGTAAAGTTGCTCAAGTATTGGAGGGTGTGTCTGTAGGTGAAATTGACGGTGTTTGTGACATTCCTCTCTTTAAATATGCACGTCTGACGTCCTGTGTTGTGAAAAGATCGTTTTCAAAGTATAAGTCGTTGTTCAGAGATAATCGGCATGCATTTGTGATGGAGAATTTGGAGATGACCTTTGTTGTTCACTGCAATTCTCGGCCAACTACTAGCACTCAAGTGTGGTTGGTGAGTATCTAGTAACATTTTTTTTTCAAGCTAAGTAAGTTATTTTTGCCATATTAAAAAAAAAATATATTTTTTTATTTTTAGAAAATATTTTCGTACATTTTAGCACATAAAAAATAAATATATTTAATTTTTTTAGCACATAAAAATCCGCTCCCTAGTAATAAGTTAAAATTTAATTACAAAACGTGAAAATATGTTGTTTTTTTTTTAAAATTGTGTTTACATTCTTTCATATAAAGTAACTAATAATAATGTGCTAAAATTTAATTATAGCTGTTTCTGAAACATTTTTCTTTTGTGGGATAAGCCCTTTTACCTGAACACCGTCGATATTATATTAGTAATGTCACAAGAGGTCTGAGATTTCGCTCGTGGATTTATGTGGGAAATCTCAGACCTCGAATGACATTTATTAGAACAATTTCGTGAATAAAACAAAAATATAAATAATACATCCCTAAAATTCGCTCACAAAATGTTAATAATTGTATATTTATGAATACTTAACCTATTCAGACATTGTGAAGTCGAAATAGATGAATAACGATTACTGCAATAAATAAATTGAACGTTATTCAGTAATGCTAAAACTGTAGATTTTAATGAGGGTTTACCATGTGTTTCAATCAGGGGTGGTTCATGTCAGTGCCTTCATTCTCCGTCTCCTCCTCCTTCCGCGCTTCACTTTTGTTACCAGATCTTCCAGATGAGGGAGTGTGAATGACAAAACAAATTGTGAGCGCAGCGTGCATTCTTGCAATATTTGTGTTAAAAATACTGTCTACTACAGTAGACATCCCTTCCAACTATGTTGAGGACACAACGTCCTGTCCAGGACATGGTGAAAGTTCCCCTCCCCTTCCAAACATAAATTCTAAAGAACCCTCGTACCGACAAAAGAACAGTAGCGGTCAAAGTCCTCACTAATACTTCAGTTGTGTGAAGTGAAGCTTCAGTGGAATGAAGGATGGACTTTAGAGTCTATTCCAAACTATAAAACCCAAACTTCACTGTTATTCACTTATTCAGTAGGTAATTACTACTGGTCTATTTGATTAGAAAATGATTTAACAGACCTTTCGGTAAAGAAGAAAGTAAAATGCATTCCAAATGGTCTAAAAGGTCTTCAAAGTATTAAAAATGACCAAAAAATACCGAAAAAATATAAAGATGACCTATTAGTTAAAAAACGTCAAAAATGCAATATAAGAGATTACTTTTTTACTTGATATTAACATAGAAAAGATTTCTATATTAATAGGCATCGTCCTAATGTGAAAAATAAGATGACTTTTCATCAACATCCGCCCCCTAATTATAACCAATTAACGAAGAGAGTTTGTAATGACTATCGGTAATTTTGTTAAAACTATCGACAGGACTATCGATTGTAGGGTTACAGTCGATAGTAGAATCGATACTAGGCCTATAGCAAGTGACTATCTAATCGCCCGATAGTTTACAGGAGTCAAGTGCTTGGAGCAAGTCGACTTTCCTTCAACTTTCTCCGTGTGATATGGTCGTTCAGTCATGTTTTTACTTGGCGGTCAAGCAGAATTTGAGTTGACGACCCCTCAACTTTTGTGTCCACTTTCCCGTCACGTGACCAACTTGACTCCACCACTTCCCGGGTGTGAATGCGAACTTGTAGCAACTTGGCAAGTAGAAAGTTTGTAGTTTTAGGCCTATTGTCGAAGTAAATTAATAATCATTAATAATGAGCGCCCCTAAGTGGAATTCCAACGATATCATAAAGTTTTTGGAAGTGTATGAGAAGTATGAACTTGTATGGAATATACGTGACAAAGAATACCTCAATAAAAACAAGCGGTTATTATTCCAGAAACTAGTCAGTGAACTCATGGAACAAGGTTTCGAAAACATAGACGTAGAAGTGGTTCGAAAAAGTTAAAAATCCTGAAAACACGACTCATTCTGAGATGCTTCCCGTATTCTGCAGGACCTTCTTCAGCTAATTCTTTCAACAAGGTATTAGATGCACCGTGCATAATTCTTCTACGAATCCATTTCTTAACCCATGTTCTCTTTTCCTTTTTTCAAGAATATTTTGTAATTCATACAATAACAAGGAATTAGCTGCACACATGCTTGAATATGTGCTGGTGGCGTCTTCAGTTTCGCCAAACTAAAAATGCCAGTTCACTATTGATTTTTATTAACTACTACCCGTACCCATGCGCTCCGCTGCACCCGATAGAAATAAATATAAAGTAATTACATAATTAAAATAGGACATTTGATCCGTTCAGAGCAGAAGTGGTGTAAGTCAAAAATGGGTAATGAGGGTTAAAGTAAACATTCTGTAAAATACAGCGCAAAGTAGCAATTAATATTCAATTTATTTAAACTATTAGTAGTCAGTGGATAGCAAGAAGGACATATTAATTGCTACTTTGCGCTGTATTTTACAGAATTTTTACTTTAAACCTCATTACCCATTTTGAACACCACTTGCTCTGAACGGCTCATTTGATCCAGGGAACATTCGTGCTTGATATAAGGATAAATCGTTTAATATGTTACTTAATTTAAATTGTATTTCAATAATTAAATGCGATCATTTTGGTCCAGAGACCACTCATTTGGTGCAATGACAATTCCTTTAACATGTTTCTTAATTTTTATTACATGCAACCATAGTTTAATGAAGATTGACATCATTTAGATTTAATGTGTACATAAACATTATTTTAAGAAATACAGGAAACGAATATTCAGAATAGTCTATCAAGTTTTCTGTGCATAAGAAGCTATTTTAATCTTACCTGTACTCGATTCACTCAGAAGTTACTGTAATAACAATATAGCATTATGTCCATCTAGAGAAACTACACTTTCCAATGGTGAAATAATAATTAATTATACAAATCGGTTAATTTAGCTTCCGATATTACTTCATACAAACACAGAAACATTCTCTGTAGGCTATCTTTCATAGCTTTCGATTGTTGTTGTCCAAGGCCCCTTATAGACGAAGTCATTTGCTTTTTATTTCATTACACCGCCTTAGATGGCAGTTATTTTAATTTTAAAACTCATTTATCTCATTAAATATCAGTCCTATCAAAATTTTTCAAAGAATAAAACTTATCGGAAATGATTTTTAAAGAAACTTTTGTTATGTAACATTTTTTCACAAAAATCAATAATAAGCGAGATATTTCGATTTATTTAATTCAGGCCCTCTTATAACCCCTGTTAAATAATGTATTTTGAATGCCATATAGCCTAAAATCTAAGTTACAACGAACTTAATTTATATTCTAATTTCAATCGAAATCCGTTCAGCCATTATCGCGTGAAAAGGTAACAAACATCCAGACAGACAGACAGACAGACATACAAACAAAAATTTCGAAAAAGCGATTTTCGGTTTCAGGGTGGTTAATTATATATGTTAGGACCAATTATTTTTGGAAAATCGAAAATTACCAGAAAAATTTCGGCTACAGATTTATTATTAGTATAGATAACAGAATACAAGAAATCAAACACCACTACGAATACAACATTCAGCGCGCTTTTTTTTTCAAGCATGGTTTCAAGTTTAATGTCTCCGTGTGATCACAAATATAGCATCAAGTTTAGAGGCTTCAACACTTGACTCCTGTAAACTATCCCCGTGTGACTCATCACCCATCTCTAACTTGTCTCACTCCGTGTCTCCGTTCCGTTAAAGAAATCTAGGTAGTCGTTCCTATGTTTTTATTAGGGATACAGCGGTGATGCTAAACTACGAGGTAGAAGTCAAACATTTATAATTCTATTCAAAATGATTACTTCTTTCATATATGGGTAATTCCATGCAAAACAGTATGACGAAAAACATTCATATCTCCAAATTTGTTCAAAATTGTACATTCAACTCTTTATGTCGTATATATTAATCATGCACAAAATTATGTTTGCAACAGCTACCGTTTAAATGTAATAATAGTAGTAGTATAATAATAATAATAATTAATAATAATAATAATAAAATGATTTATTTTAGCTGGCAGAGTTAAGGCCGTAAGGCCTTCTCTTCCACTCAACCAGCAAAAAGTGTATGTACATATGCATGAACTTACAAAAATTCAACAATTTGATTAAGTGAGAGTTACATGTATACAAGAGTTATTTACGAATTAAACAACAAAATACTATGAACTATTAATTAGACACTGAAATAAACTGTGTAGCAGAATTAAGCTAAAATACATAGAATGTTAATATATTTCAAATAATATTAGATAATAGAAAGAGATTATTATGAGACAATTTTGAAAATACAGCACTATCAGGATGATGTCTAAAGAATGAAGTAACAATGTAGTCAGTGATAGTTTAAATCAGTAGGCCTAAGATTGGAGTGAAATGCTAATAAGGTTATCTTTTAAGCTGTTTTTAAAGGTGTTTATTGTCTTGCAGCCCCTAATACTTTGTGACAAGGAATTCCATTGACATTAATACTGTAAAAGATGATGAATAACAAGATGTTCTATGAAGAAGTATACTTAGCGTGCCACAGATAAGTGATTGGTAAACGTCGTGGTTAGAGTATAGATAGTAGAAACGAGACGAAAGGTAATTTGGTGTTGAGGTGTGCAGAATTCGATAGAGTAAAGACAAAGAGTGTAAAGTTCTGCGTTATTTAAGTCGGAGCCACGAAAGACTTGCGACGGACCGTGATATGTGATCATATCGTCGGATGTTGCACACGTATCTGACGCACATATTCTGAGCTCGCTGTAACTTGACTGACAATTCAGAATTTAGGTCACTTAACAAAACGTCACAATAATCGAAGTGCGGCATTACTAAGGTTTGTACAATGGGCAGTTAAAATATTTTTATTTGAGCACATAGATCTATTTTAAATTTGTTTTCTGACCATAAGAATGATTACAAAAATTTTTTAAAGATATCATTAGATAGCTTACAAAATAGGTTATTAAGATACTATAATTCAGTGCAGCTCTGAAAATTGTGCTTAAAGAAATTCAAAATATATTTAAAAAAACGCTATTACATAAAATCGAATACTTCAATTAGGATGAAAAAAATAAATGACAAATTACTGAGCATTTTCATTAGACTGTCAAATTTTCATAATGGGATCTTCAAAAATAAGGAAGTTACAAATTAAAACAACTCTCCGTGTAAATGGTGATCTATGCCGCTGCGCCATACGCCATCCTGCTGCTGGTCACTGCGAGAAGCGTTTCCGCGTTGACGACCGGTGCGCGTCACACGTCTGATTTCAACTAGTTTCGCTACTTCTGATGAATCAGAATAGGGTTTTATTGCTAACTTTCCATTAACTGGAACCACACAGTGAACACTTCTTGTTTCGGGAACAGTCTTGAGGGCTGCATATCTTTGAGGATTTAGATTTTGTAACTACTTCTTCATGTTTTTCAATGGATGTGAATGACACAATAATTCCCTGTATATTGCATTTTTGACCAATCATACAGTCCTTTAGGAGTTGAAATTAGAGTTCCTGGCTTTTGCAGCGACTCACACGGTCACTGGGCCCTTTACCGTGACTAGTTCCAAAGAAATGCCACTCCGCAGATATTTGTAAATCATGTTCATGATTGAGTAGATTAACGGATTTTTTTCGTTCTTGTATTCGTTAGCTGCTCCATTACTGAAATCATATATTTTAGATATTTCGGTATGTGTTTGTTTCAGATGTTCTATCATTTTCCTTTAAATACATGAACTGTTGCACTATCGTGAACTAAGCATTCCGAAATTACTGAAAAACAAAGGTTCTCTAAATTACCACCAACTGAATTTCTGTAATATACTGTGAATGGGTGTATTGTTGCTTGAGAAGTACTTCAGTGATGACCTTGTGTAGCATCCTGAATAATATAACATCTGACACTACAGGAAACAAACACAACTAAACTGTGCCCGTTATGCCTGACAATTTCCTGAATACAGTAGTAGCATTATTTTTAGAAAGAGAACATGTGAGTAAGACATATTTTTGAAACTACGAAACTTTGAAAAGGACAGCTAAATTTACACCATTGTCCAACTACCTTGAAACCATGGAAACTAGAATCTTAAAAAAAAAAGAACAGTAACTTTTGTAACCGTTGCGCTGAACACGCATTTAAAGCTGTTTTTTTTTCAGAGCATAACTAAGCATTGTTCAATTACTGCTGACCAGCTTATCTGAAGCTTATCTGCATTATTCTGTTATCTAATACAACCGTACTTAAAAACCACCAGATACACGAACACATTCATAACGTGATAGCCAATTCTAAGAGTACAAATATTTCAGAAGATATGTGCAAATAAATGTGACATCATGCAGAGGTACAGACGTCACGAATTTAATAACGAAGGTCGATTGGAGAGCTTGGTTTTACCCCGTCTCTGTGGCTTATACAAGTTCAATTTTTATCTAATATAAGACCGTTAATATACGGCCAATTAGTAATCATTAATCAATGCATTATCGCCCCCCCCAAATTGGGCGTAAAGTATTTCATTTATTTTTTTATTTTAGTTGGTTATTTAACGACGCTGTATCAACTACTAGATTTAGCGTTGATGAGATTGGGATAGGAGATGATATTTGGCAGAAAGTATTTCATAGCCCTAGGGAGAAATTGAACAAGTCATATTATACCACAACAATAATTTATAAACTAGGTAGTAGTCTAATTAATTGAGGTATACTTCAACGTTAACAACACAATTAATTATTACAATATTTAATAAAGAAATCTGGATTGGTTTATTGTTTTCTTTCTGCTCTTCACATTTCGTTTCATGACTTCCTGAAATTGAAGCAGACGGAACACATTCAGATGCGGTTGATTTTTTCCGTGAAGAATTTGTCCAGATTTTTTCATTTTGTTTTCACAAATTTTCAACGTAACTTTTGCTACCGAACTTGCTGGTTAAGTGGAAAAGAAGGACTTACACCTTTACTTTGCTAGCTAAAATTAATAATAATAATAATAATAATAATAATAATAATAATAATAATAATAATAATAATAATAAGCAATAATATAATAATAATAGGGTCTAATAATACAATGTCTTTTATAATATCGTTTGTCATCTCGTATGTTTGTATTACATAATTTACATGTAATGTTCCGGTTTACTTCAAAACGCTCACCAAATTCCGCTGCAAAAATATCCGCCTGAGAGCCTTTAACCTTCGGCATTATTATTCAGCACATACAGATGCCTCAAACTAGCAAGCTGTCTCGTTCGCGCAGGCGCATTGAGCACTTCTCCACTACCACTGTCCGCCTACTGTTGTGCACTGTGGACTAGAACTGGCTCAGCTCTAAGGAAAAGAAGGCTGCATAGGGAGGCATCTTGAATACATTGTCAAAATAAACTTTTCAGATAATTGACTATATCTGGGATATCGAAGATAGGTGGGCCCCTCCGTTATTAATCTTGCTCTCCAGGCAGCTTCCTAGTTTGGACACTGTTTACGCTTGGCGGCAGTGACTGGCGAACGGAGTATTCAGCAGGTACACTGTTTATGTATGCTAATGAACTGACTGGTGAACGGATAGGCAACTTAAACCATCGTAACGCACCCTATCAGTTCCCAACATTAAAGCCTAATAATAATAATTGATTTCCAGCCTGCATGACGCTTTTTATCAAAATTTCCGTCCCTGCATCTGCCAATAATAATAGATGAACGCTGGAAGGAATGTCTGGTATATTATTCTGGATTACCCATAAATAATAATTTTAAACTGTAATAAATGTGTGTTCAAATGGATTATCTTGAACATTTTCCAATTTAGTAATAAAAATGCTTATGTCCTATATTTTCTGATCGTAAAACATTTTCTAAAAAGCATATTTGGTGACTAGTTTTTATTGTTAAAAGCAGTAAAAAAACCCACTTTCGTTTTCGATTCTCGTAAAACTTATAATATTTTCTGAATTTTAATTGTCTAAAAGCCTCCAAAACCCTCTACATTGTAGGATGTTCATAACTTACCTAGAAAAAAAATATATAGTGAACATACAAAACAAAACAAAACTAGGCTCTTGGAAATCGCTCTAATAGAAGAATTTGGTAGCTAGCCCTTCATTAGGAAAGAAGAACATCAGGTGTATGTATTTTATCTAAAAAAAATGTCATCTACGTCAGATTAGTGAATTACAGTAAATAGCGCGAGCTTCGAATTAAACTAGCAAACAGATTCAGCCATTCATTACCATTGGCTACTACTTTCAGATTCAGCGGCATTGTTTATACCATAGTGGGGATATTGTTTGCTCGTTTATGTTTTTTGATTGTTTTATTCCTATCCGAAAACATTTTATGAAATAGTTGTATCTTGTTTCGGATTTAGTGAATCACATTAATAGATTTCGTGCGATATCTTCTTCTGTCTCAGGAAGCTATACTTTGCCATTTAAGCGCCATTTCTGTTCACGTGATTTAATAATATAGTGCACGTCAGTAATGTCATCCCTACAGTAAAACCAGATTTTTCAGCGCCTTAAAAATCGAGCCTCAATTTTTACACCAAAAGTAAACTACTTATTCTAATTCTTAAGAAATAAAAAAAAAATCACTTCCTCGCCTATAGTTTGAACATTGAACCTGGGTTATTACATCAGTAGGGCTACACATTGTTCAGAAACCGGTTGTACGCGGTTACCATTTTTTTTTTAATTTCTCACCTCTTCAGTTATTGATAATCACCTGATTTTATTATCAGATGTTCACGAGATAGGTGCATATACACACATATCGGAATTAAACAAAGGAATTAATGTTTGATCCTACATCAAAACGCTGTCAGAATAATTTAATATGTGTGATACAAGCTCTATACAAACTTCCATATCGTACGAACAGGTGCTGCAGATGCTATATTACAATATCCATCTGGAGTGTTTTGTATATTCATAACAGTCTTATCTAAAATACCTTCATATTCGACCGTGTTATTGCAATTCTCTACGTATTTCCTTATTCGTAAATTCATTCGCATGTTCATTTTTTCGCTCGTTCATTTCGTTGTTCATTAGTTCATTTATTCATTAGTTTTTCTTCATATATTAGTTTCATAATAATTATTAATAATAAACTTTTTGTGAATTAGGCTTTTCTTACATTCATCCGGTCATGTTTTTATTATTTGCTTCATTAATTCAATAATTCATGTATTCCTATTTTCTTTAACTCGTTCGTTCATTTATTCATTAGTTTGTGAATTTGTCCATTTATCCGTTCGTTTGTTAGTTAATTCGTTCATTGATGCATTATTTAGTTCATTAATTTGTTCATTTATCCATTCGTTTGTTCTTTAATTCACCCATATATTTTTCTTAATTAATTCGCTCCCCATTCTTTTTCTTCGTTCCCATTAACTCTTTTTCATTATCATTTGTTGATTCGTTAATTCGTTTATCCATTCTTTCTTTAGTTCTTTAATTCATTCATTTGTTAGTTGGTTAATTCGCTCTCATTCATTCATGAATTCGTTAATTCTTTCACATAACCATTCATTATTTCGTTAATTCGTTCATTCAAACGTACGTTAGTTTATTAACTCTTTCATTTCGTTTGTTCGTTAATTCGTTCATTCATACATTCTTTAGTTCGTTAATTTGTTCATTTATCCGTTCGTTATTTTGTTCACTTATCCATTCATTATTAAGTTAATTCGTTCACTTATACGTACGTTAGTTTATTAACTCCTTCATTCATCAGTTAATTGGTTCGTTAATTCGTTCATTCATAAGTTCGTTGGTTAATACGTTTTCACCCATTCGTTAGTTCTTTAATTTACTCATATATTTGTTAGTTCCTTAATTAGTTCTCATTCATTTGAATTCGTTAATTCGTTCATTCAGCCATTCTTTATTTCATTATTTCGTTCATTTATCCATTCATTATTTCGTTAATTCGTTCATTTATACGTCTTTAGTTTTTTAATTCCTTCATTCATCAGTTAATTGGTTCGTTAATTCGTTCATTCATAAGTTCGTTAGTTAATTCGTTCATTCATTTCGTTAGTTCTTTAATTTACTCATATATTTGTTAGTCGGTTAATTAGTTCTCATTCATTCATTTCGTTAATTCGTTCATTCAGCCATTCTTTAGTTTGTTAATTCGTTCATTTATCCGTTCGTTATTTCGTTCACTTACCCATTCATTATTTCGTTAATTCGTTCATTTATATGTACGTTAGTTTATTAACTCCATTCATCAGTTAATTTTCATTAATCGTTCATTCATAAGTTCGTTAATTCGTTCATTCATTCCATTCTTTAGTTCTTTAATTTACTCATTCATTTGTTAGTCGGTTAATTAGTTCTCATTCATTCATGAATTCGTTAATTCGTTCATTCAGCCATTCTTTATTTCGTTATTTCGTTCATTCATTATTATTTCGTTAATTCGTTCATTTATACGTACTTTAGTTTATTAACTCCTTCATTCATCAGTTAATTGTTAGTTAATTCGTTCATTCATAAGTTCGTTAGTTAATTCGTTCATTCATCCATTCGTTAGTTCTTTAATTTACTCATATATTTGTTAGTCGGTTAATTAGTTCTCATTCATTCATGAATTCGTTAATTCGTTCATTCAGCCATTCTTTAGTTTGTTAATTCGTTCTTTTATCAATTCCTTATTTTGTTCACTTATCTATTCATTATTTCATTAGTTAGTTCATTTATACGTACTTTAGTTAACTCCTTCATTCATCAGTTAATTGGTTCGTTAATTCGTTCATTCATAAGTTCGTTGGTTAATTCGTTCATTCATCCATTCGTTAGTTCTTTCATTTATTCATATATTTGTTAGTCGGTTAATTAGCTCTCATTCATTCATCAATTCGTTAATTCTTTCATTCAGCCATTCTTTAGTTTGTTAATTCGTTCATTTATCCGTTCGTTATTTTGTTCACTTATCCATTTATTATTTCATTAATTCGTTCATTTATCCGTTCGTTATTTTGTTCACTTATCCATTTATTATTTCATTAATTCGTTCATTTATCCGTTCGTTATTTTGTTCACTTATCCATTTATTATTTCATTAATTCGTTCATTTATCCGTTCGTTATTTTGTTCACTTATCCATTCATTATTTCATTAATTCGTTAATTTATCCGTTCGTTATTTTGTTCACTTATCCATTCATTATTTCGTTAATTCGTTAATTTATCCGTTCGTTATTTTGTTCACTTATCCATTTATTATTTCGTTAATTCGTTAATTTATCCGTTCGTTATTTTGTTCACTTATCCATTTATTATTTCATTAATTCGTTCATTTATCCGTTCGTTATTTTGTTCACTTATCCATTTATTATTTCATTAATTCGTTCATTTATCCGTTCGTTATTTTGTTCACTTATCCATTTATTATTTCATTAATTCGTTAATTTATCCGTTCGTTATTTTGTTCACTTATCCATTCATTATTTCGTTAATTCGTTCATTTATCCGTTCGTTATTTTGTTCACTTATCCATTCATTATTTCGTTAATTCGTTCATTTATCCGTTCGTTATTTTGTTCACTTATCCATTCATTATTTCCTTAATTCGTTCATTTATACGTACTTTAGTTTATTAATCCTTCATTCATCAGTTAATTTTCGTTAATTCGTTCATTCATAAGTTCGTTATTAATTCGTTCATTCATCCATTCGTTAGTTCTTTAATTTATTCATATATTTGTTAGTCGGTTAATTAGCTCTCATTCATTCATGAATTCGTTAATTCGTTCATTCAGCCATTCTTTAGTTTGTTAATTCGTTCATTTATCCGTTCGTTATTTTGTTCACTTATCCATTTATTATTTCATTAATTCGTTCATTTATACGTACGTTAGTTTGTTAACTCCATCAGTTCGTTGGTTCGTTAATTCGTTCAATCATAAGTTCGTTAGTTAGTTTCGTTCATTAATCCATTCGTTAGTTTGTTAATTCGTTCATTCATAAGTTCGTTAACTCGTTAATTTATCCGTTCCGTTCGTTCATTTCGATAATTCGTTCATTCTTTTATCCATTCGTTCGATAATTCGTTCATTCTTTCATGCATTCATTCATTCATTCATTCATTTGTCCATTCAATCATTCGCTTATTCATTTGTTCATTCATTATAGTCTTTGTTCCCTGAATTTATTTATTGTTTCATTCTTATTGTCTTTTACTCCAGAAAACATCTCACACGGGAACCGTCCCAGGTCATGGTTCTTGAATTTAATGAAAATAAATATTTAGGGCCTAAGTAATTTTCTTTGGTTAAGAAACGTGATGATAGTCGTTCGTTTCGTTTTTCCTTTTATAGGCCCTAGAACAAAAAAAATGTCGTTTGTTTACTTATACTTATATTTATTTAATTGGCAACAACTTATCTTCAGCTCGCTTAGCTTTAATAATAACTCCAAAAGGAATTTAGATTTCTACAGATCTCGGCATCATTTCCAACATAACAGAACTTTGTTTATTAAATTCAGAGACTGTAACTTAACAACAAAGAAACAATAGCATCGTGCATGACCTCCCTCAAGGAATAATTTTTATTTTAGCATTCATTTTTTTTTTTGTCTAGTATACACAGTCCCTATATAAGCCTACCAAAACAAAACACGCTAAATAAGATATACAAACACAAAGTGAATTTCTAACTTACAGCTCTTATGAAAAAGATTTAATTTATTCAATCACGGACTACTTTGTTCACAATATAATGTATGAAAATTTGGAGAAATTTCATTTTAAAATTCAGGCCAGAGGTCCTCGACAGCAACTCCATAGCCTTCGCTATAAACATCTTCATTTCGTCCTTGATACATAAATTACTATTAATCATATCTAAACATCTTGTAACTCGATATCTTCATTGTAATTTTACTACGCATTCGATTCAATCGTCCACACCTGTGGGGTAACAGTTAGCGCGTCTGGCCGCGGAATCAGGTGGCCCGGATTCGAATCCCGGTCGGGACAAGTTACTTGGTTGAGGGTTTTTCCGGGTTTCCCTCGACCCAATATGAGCAAATGCTGGGTAACTTTCGGTGCTTGACCCCAGACTCATTTCACCGGCATTATCACCTTCATCTCATTCAGACGCTAAATGACCTAAGATGTTGATACAGCGTCGTAAAATAACTTACTAACTTTAACTACTCCAGAATGAATTCAATTTCTGATTCATATGTTTAATCGCTGTTCATTTTTACACTAATTTAATAGTTTTTCATTTCATTTATTGGTTCATTCGTGTTTCATTTTACTCATAAAACTACGAACGTATCAATTTATGGGAATATTTCTTTCTTCCCAAATATAAACGATCGGTTAAAACTGAAACTTAACATAACCCCAAACTTCACAACTATAATAACAGGACACGGAAATATAATAGTACATTATGCAACGAACCTTAATGATAGTAATTAAGCCGCAAGTATGGATATTTATGAAACGAGCTCAAGCGAGTTTCATAATATTCATACGAGCGTCTTAATTACCATTATAGGCAAGTTTCATACGACTTTATGCTCGACCATATTTCTAACTTGAAATTATTCAGATGTATACATTTTATTTGTATCTGACAAGATCGGAAGTGACCTTGTTCTAGGTCGTAATTGTGAGATGTGCGCAGACGCGAAAGTTTGATTTTTTCCGAGGAATAATAATGTCATTGACCTTGATGTAATCCCGTTAAACTTGATATAACCTTGATTATTGAATTCGACATTGAAAAACGAGATGACAAATTGAATTTATTTGAATATTATTTACAATTAACGCTAATTATTATAGTAACAGAACATAACCTTCTGCGTCAGTATTGGATTTCCAGCCTCCGTGACTTTTCGCTAATTCTCTTTCGATTGCATATCCGAGAATAATCGATTACTTGCGGTTTTATAACGGTACAAAGCTGACAATGTCATTGGCTGAACACCTGTAAGCTGAGTTGTTTTTTTCTGAACACCTAGATACTTTAAAACAGTAGGTGGCACTTTAAACACAAAAGAATTAAAGGACTGCTTAGGTGTATAATTTTAATTTATTCAATTGGTCGAGCATCAGAATAATGTATCTACATAAATATAAAAAGAGCCAGAGCCCAAATGTCCATATAAACATCTTCATTTCGACGAACAAACGATTAGATCAATTTGTTAAACAATTGTAAATTACTTATCTTCATTGAGATTTTCTAAAGCATTCGATTCAATCGTCCACACCTGTGGGGTAACGGTAGTGCGTCTGGCCGCGAAACCAGGTGGCCCGGGTTCGAATCCCGGTCGGGACAAGTTACTTGGTTGAGGTTTTTTCCGGGATTTTCCTCAACCCAATAAGAGCAAATGCTGGGTAACTTTCGGTGCTGACCCCGGACTCATTTCACCGGCATTATCACCTTCATCTCATTCAGACGCTAAATGAACCTAAGATGTTGATACAGCGTCGTAAAATAACTTAAAATAAAAAAAAAAAGGCAGTTCTAAAGTCTGAAAACTGGCCAGAATAAAGACAAACTTCAAAATACCATAAGAACTTCCAATTTTAATCAATTCATTTTTACAATAAAGAAATAGTTTTTCATCCATTTATTGGTTCAAGTTCTTGAACAATTAATTTTGTATGAACAAAACTAAACGAACGTATTACAATTAATGGAGCATGCAGACTGAAAAAAAAAAATTGGAATATTGCTAGTTCTATTATCTCTGTATATGCCAATATCATAATCTGTAATTTGAAGATGATTGACTTTTGTAACAGCTATAATCTTATCTTGAACATCTTGATATTCTGATCATGTCGCTGGTAATTCTCCAAGCATTTTTCAACTATATTTTTATTTTGGAAAATACAGTCGCGTGAGTGAGATTCTTGTCATGTGACGTTGTAACCCTCACGTCCTTGGAAGTACATAATGCTTCTTCACGTGCTTGAAATCAAAACAAGTGAGCGGCGTAGTTTCAGTGATTTATCTCTTCGTTCTATCTCTGTACTCTCACTCAAGTGTTAATCTTAACGTTTCATTTCCAACTGAAAAGTCTCTTTGCAACTGCATTATTACAGAGTCGATAAAAATATGCTATCGATACAGTGGAGTAATGGTGCAACAACAAAAGAACCTTACTTGTATTAAACATTTCTTAATGTCGCGGTGTCCATAAAAATGCGCCGCTAATGTCAAGGTTTCATCGCCAGGCGAAGATACAGGTTCTACCAGAAGTTTAAGGACATCCCTTTGAAAGTGATGTTTCACTCCTGTCTTTATACTTATGTGAAATCCCCTGATGTTTATAAAGGGGCCAAATGCCTTTGAAAAATGAAGTTTTTTTTTACTGCAAACCCAATCTCTCTATCTTTGAAACTGTGGATTATATAACAATTTTTCTGTTATGAAAACTTACTAAAATTACATTTTTTGTAGGAAAAAATTAATTACTCCAGATTGGGTGCATTTAGATTAATGAATTTTGGGATAGAGTTAGATATTATCTCAAGTCATTCTTCCACATCCCAATAATCTGCCACGTCACGTCCACACTCCTGAATTTCGACCCATTTTCCATTTTTTTTTCAAGGAAGAAATCTAACCTTTCCACACTTGCAGCAAACTCCATAACTGTTTTCTAAAAAGGAGGGAATAAGCTGATTGACCAGTATTAACAACTTTCAATGTTATGATGTAAGTGGCAGTGGCGGTCCAAGGTCAATTTGCTGCGAATTTCAAACTCAAAAGAATTGTAGAAAATGACAATTTTTCTAAAGAAAAAATCTGGATTTTAGTGCGTGAACGAGGTGTCACAATTTTTTTAAACAAAAAGTAATATTTGCACAAGAAACCTTTCAGATATTTCTAACTCTAACCCAAAATTCATTCATCTAAATACAGTAGTGGCAAAAAAACCGGACTGACCATTGTAGCTGATTTCAGAGCTTTGTGCACAGTGACAGCACGATAGACTGGTAACTAAGACTTTCGTGGTTCAAATCCTGCCTGGGAAGGAAACTTTTTTTGTTCCTTACTCAAATTTATTCACAATACTTTTTGATTGCAGCGATATTTTACTACTTAATTAACTTATTATTCCCAGAATATGAATTTTACCAGCTTATTTTCTAATGGCTTTCGAAATGGGCTACGTCAGCAGTCGAAACTACAACAATTTCAATAGATTACTCGCTATCTCGTGAATGCGGGCGTGGAATGCGCAGTGGCTCATTTTGGGGACTTTGATTATTCCGTCGGTCCGGTTTTTTGCCACTACTGTACATTTATTCTGAAGTAATTAATTTTTCTCCTACAAAAATGTAATTCTTCAGTAAGTTTTCATAGCAGAAAATTTCTTATGTAATCAGCACTCTGAAAGGTAGAGAGATTGAGTTTGCAATAAAAAAAAATCATTTTTTCACAGGCATTAGGTCCCTATATAAACATCAAAGGGGTTTCATATAAGTATAAGGACAGGGGTGAAGGAGTGTCCTTAAACTTTTGGTAGAAACTATAAATGAAAGACAGAATTTGGAAATCCGAGATGTACACAGTTGGATGTTAAGTTCTTGTCCCAGTTCTTCTAAGTCTTATCCCGACATTTGTGTTAACGATTTGGAGAAACCAGGGGAAATCCAGACAGGATGAATGGCCTGGAGTTGTATAATTGGCTGTCTGATGCAGCACAACCGAAATGCATTAACAATACAAATTTATATGTTTAACATATAGCTTAATTTTATTATTCACAAAAATTGTAGTTAAATCGTTCCAATTTAATAATGCAACAGCAGCAATTCATTAAAAACATCATACTGAATTGCAAATTGGTCAGTACGTATTGATTAGAGATGGAGGAATTGTGAAAAGTCGTTATAAGCTAGAAATGCGTCTAAGTGATAAATCATCTTTAATGACTGAAATGTAATTGTGGTTTAATATCTGTATATTTAAAACATTATTAAAATAGTCTTAAAGCAGAGTCCATATAGGCCACTTTCTGGCTGATGTTTTCCAATTCACTGCGGGCTAAGGCAAGGAGATGCCCTATCACCTTTACTTTTCAACTTTGCTCTAGAGCAGACGTCTCCAAAAGCGTACTCACGAGTAAGCCCCTGAACGGAACCTAAGCCAGTACGTAATGAGCCGCTCCGCCTCACCCATCCCCACCTGTACTGTATTCAATGTTTATGCGTAAACGAGGAGCAGTGGCGGATTGCCATTATCATTGTGTTGGTCGGAGTGTTCCACATTTTCACAATGTCTTCTAATCATGGACGTAGTACATTCAAGGGTGAATAGGAAGAGACATTTTTTTTGTTAGTGGGGAGAATGTGAAATGCTTAATTTGTTCTTAAGGGTGTGTTAAAATTCAACATGCGACGACAATACTCGACTCTTCACAAAGAATATCATATATTTACAGGTATGTGGGACATGTGAAAAGAATTTATTTTTGTGCTATCTGTATAACTATTGGTTATACATAATAATGAATGTATTACAGAACGTTTACACTCAGTTCCGCATGACGAACATATAGTTTTTCGTTTAATTTTAGGTGAAGTGCGTAGGCCTACAAATATTTTGATAAATATAAAATAAGAAAATACAAACACAAATCACACACGTGTCCTCAGTCTTAAACAATAAAAGCTTCTTGCTAGCTATGTTCTAGCTTGGAATATTGGAAAGTCAATGAAGCCCATTACAGAAGCATCATTTATAAAATCGTGCATACAGGACGTTACTAAAATACCATGTTCAGAACAAAGTCAAAGTTTGAGAAAATTAAATTGTTTCCAATTACAGTTCAGAGAAGGAATTTCAAGATTGTAGATGTAATTGAATCTGAAGTCGAAACCACAATTAACCAGTTTGTAGCTTACTCACTTGCATTGGAGGAAAGCACAGATAGAAATGACAAAGCTCACCTAGCCATTTTCATGTGAGAAGTTAATGAACATTTTACTGGGTCTGAATGTCTTCTAGATGTAATTACAAAATACAACTGGAGAAAATCTTTTCCAGGCACTGAAAGGCACCATGGAACAGAAGAGGTTTAATTTGCAATTGTTTGTGTCAATAGCAACAGACGGGGATCCAGCTTCATAGTATGTCAAAATAATATACAAACGTATAATATTTCTTATTCTTTTGATGTTTATTATTTGTAGACATAAGCACACCGTTGCCGCGATCCCCCACTGATCGCTCCCATCTGTTGAGGTACGAGTCTCTTTCCCTTACAGCACACTGTGTTCGGCGGGCTGCATCGAGAGCACGAAATACGATACGCTTTTTGGAGACCTCTGCTCTAGAGTATACTTACTTACTGGCTTTTAAGGAACCCGTACTGATCAGTTGCGAATTCTAGACAAACTGTCTGCCGTCCGGACAGCGATGCGAGATTTTTAGACCTTCTGTACGTGACCCAACAACCAATGTTTCTATTGTTTCTTCAATTGATTAATTCGAAATCTGTGAATTTTCTAATTAAAATACTTCTGCAACGTAAACATAACAAACGTTCTCTTCGTTGTTATACAAAAAAATAAATCGTATTTTAAACAGTATTCGTAAAATTCGCGATCGAAATGTCGCCATAAAAGTATTATTTCTTCAAAAACCTTGCAAAAACGATCAAAATGGTATTATACTTTTTTTTTCGTTATATTTCAAGGAATCACATCCTACAATAATTAATGTACTATCTTACCTTCCACCCTGTATGTATGTATGTATGTATGTATGTATGTATGTATGTATGTATGTATGTATGTATGTGTGTATGTATGTATGTAAAACATACCTTTCTTTTCAATTTAATTACATAAATTTTCTAGACCAGGAATTCCTGTAATTCTACTCATATCCAGAGTTGTGAAGAAATAGAAACGTTTACTTAGACTATTTCGTTTATATGACGTCATTCCATTTTCGACCAATGAAATGTAGTGAAATTTTGAATTCCAACCAATCACAGTCAGCTTTGCGATAATTTTTGCAGCTAGATATATTGCTATCAATTTATCGCATGGTCGTTCTTTTGTTTAGTCGTTGTCGCCAACTATTTCCCCGTGAATAGATGATCATGAATATTTTAAGATGCAACTACGCGGTTAAACGTTTCTTTCAACTTTAAAGCAATGAATGCAAGATTGATATTTAATATTAATTAATATATTTACGCAGTGAAGACCACGTTCAAAACGGCGCAATCTTCATGCATCTTAATTGAACGTACCTTTTAAACTTTATTCTTTCAATATTCTTCCCAGATTGCACGCATACGCGATTGCAGCTTTAGTTCCGTTACGCACTACAGCGAGAATGCATTTGTCGAGCTATAAAAAATGCTTTCGTGTAGCACTGATTGTAACGGTCGAAATAAGACTCAGCTGACATTGACAGGTAACATAACCTATAAGTAGCCTATAAAATGTGTATTTTGTGAATGAAATGAAACAATTAATAGAAAGTCAGATGTTAAAATTTATGTAACTTCATCGCATATTAAACCCAAAGACCTTGCATAGTAATAATAAGGTCTTTGATCAAACTGCCTTCTGTATGGCGTAATAAAATTCGTGTTTTAATTAGGCCTATCTATACAGAGATGGCTTCACTGTGTAGCAACATGTCTCGCTGTGAATACATAAGCATTGGTATATAGCTGTCCCCACTGTTATTGTTGAATTATGATTTCAGCAGATAATGAAAATGTATTTATGTTATAATAATAAGAGAAAAGTGCAATACATGTAATTAACATTGTTAAACCTGTATTTCGCTTTTCGCAGTTGGCATTACTGAATAATAACGTCGAATTTCTTTATTGCAGTAATCGATATTCATCTACGAGTATTTCAACTTCACAATGTCTGAATAGGTTAAGTATTCGTTAATAAACAATTATTAACATTTTGTGATCGAATCTTATGGATATATTATTTACATTTTTATTTTATTCACGAAATAGTCCTAATAAATGTCACTCGAGGTCTGAGATTTCCCAGATAAATCTCAGATCTCTCGTGACATTACTACAGATAAATCTCTTTTTATGTCATCTAATCGTGGACTTGTTGAAGTGATGCAAACAACACACTTTGAATATGAGACTGACTTTTGAGTTCCATAGATGCATCCGTCACTCACGCCACTCCCAGCGGAGCTATCAGTGGTCTGAAGGACAGGGAAGACGATCACGTGGCGATGCTCTGCCAGTCACGCGAGTTGTGGGAATTCTAAACAATTAAGAGTTGAGATGCGGTTAAGAACGTCCTCTTGTTATCGTCATTACGTTTATTATGGCGAGACGCTATTATGTTCGCGACGACACAGACACATTCTCGAGTTATTAATCACCGTTAAAATCACTATTGTTCACCACCATCGTTCTACTGTCATCATTATCGTAGTTCACTGCCAACAGTTTATATGTGCTGTTCAAGTTTGTTCTTATTTATTAATGTATCAGCCAAAACTTCATCAATACTAAATTCGCTGTGCTGTTTGTCACTTTTTTCTGTCTATGTCATATGTGTGTGATGCCAATAAACTTGGCATCAACTCTATAATAAGACTATAGATATTAAATATTCTTTTAACAGAAATATTAGTGACTTGTCTTCCTCAGTTAAATTCCTAGGCATTCACCTCAAAACCGGTCTGGGCTAGAGTACACATAGAATCTCTTGTTAATAAAATTAATAAAGGAATTTTCATGTTACGAATTCTTAGACAAACTTTATGTTATAATGCTTTACTTACAGTTCATTATGCCCATATTCACAGTCACTTAAGGTACGGGACACTTTTGTGGGGCAACCATACTTCGGTTTCTAAGTTGTTTATCCTTCCAAACAGAGCAGTGAGAATTATTTATGGTGTCTCTTCTAGAACTCATTGTAAACCACTTTTTGTACAACTAGGAATACTTACGTTGCCGTCAATGTTTATTCTCGATTGCCTTCTGTATGCTAAGCGTAATGTGCATAATCTTCCTACTTGTTCATCCATTCATAATTATTATTCTACCCGTTCCAGACTTGACATATATTTCACCAAGTACAAATACAGCACTACAAGCAATAGTTTTATTTCCATATCTTATAAACTTTATAATTCTTTACCATTGCCTATAAGAAACACGTCATATTTTACTTTCAGAAGGATGGTGACAAAGGACTTTGATGGCAAATCCAATCTACACTATCAATGATTTTAGCAATATTACGTTTTAAATAACTTACTATTTGTTTTAACCTCATGTAATTGACAAATCTGTACATTTTAACCTGATTTTATACTATTTCTTTTAAAACTTTTAACCTGTTTTTGTGATTATCTGGTGATTGTATATTTATTTATTTTTTTATTCTTACATTTAATCATATTGTAGTAGCCATGTATTATATATATCTACTCTGACGTTGTCTATGGCTGTAAATCGCTGGATGACATTAAATTCATCCATCCGTCCGTCCGTCCGTCCGTCCGTCCGTCCATCCATCCATCCATCCATCCATCCATCCATCCATCCATCCATCCATCCATCCATCCATCCATCCATCCATCCATCCATCCATCCATCCATCCATCCATCCATCCATCCATCCATCCATCCATCCATCCATCCATCCATCCATCCATCCATCCATCCATCCATCCATCCATCCATCCATCCATCCATCCATCCATCCATCTATCTATCTATCTATCTATCTATCTATCTATCTATCTATCTATCTATCTATCTATCTATCTATCTATCTATCTATCTATAAAACAATTAGGAATAAAATCGTGGTTTTAATTATAACTGCATCGCCTTGTATGTTCTGATTTGTAATAATATGCCATTAAATTGTTGCTAAAATTATTATAACGGATGTACGCCTGTAAACAGGTTTCACTTAATACGGCGCAGTTCGAAAAATGGCATGGGCAAGTATCAGCCCGTTTCACAGTTTTCAAGAACACGATACCTTGATGTCGTCAGCCTCTTTGTCATAATCACAATGGACTTCCTCTCTCACGTCACGAAAATTGATATATACCAACACTGTCAAGGCTCAGCTGTTAGCCTCTGACTTATCAATCAAGTGGTAGACATTCAACGTTGTATTGTGATCCTTGTCTAGTTAGGATTGCTTGTTACTATGGTACAGTGCTCTGTTTAGACTACACGTACCACTCTAGTGCTGGAGAAGTAGTCGAATAGACAAGGAGTAAGGTAGTATCTATCTTTATAAGATATTGTATAAATAGGTCTACGCAGAATAAACCAAGCGCATACCCATATAAATAACAATTTTGTACTAAAACACAATGTAACAAAAATGCAATAAAATTACACAATATAATACATTAAATATAATCAGGAAAGAAGATGGAGCAGTAGAAAGAATGGCTTTGGATTGGAACCCCCAGGATAGTAGAACAAGAGGAAGGCCAAAAAATACATGGAAGAGAACAGTTTTGGAGGTATTGCTAGGGAAGGGAAAACATGGAGCGAAGTGAAGAAGTTGGCTACAAATAGAGTCCGATGGAGGCACTTTGTGAATGCCCTATGCTCCTCATGAGGAGATACAGGAGTTGATTGATTGAATACATTAAATAAAAAACAAAAAAATACCAAGATTACAAACAGAATCAAATCAAGATCAGAATATAAGTTTGAATGGATAAATGTATTGATATTAAGAAAAAATGAATACTAAACAATTTGCATAATTTTATTCTTGAATTTATCAAAATTAAAATTAGCTAAGTCCGGATGAGAATAGTGCGTTTAGAAAGTCTCCTGTTTGTATCTTCAATGTTTTCAACCCAAAACGGAGGCCTGATGTTTAATAACTACTACAATACAGATGTCTCAAAAGTCAGTTTCCCCTTATGTTCAAACTGTCCGGTTTTATGTTTAATGCATTTCATACGAGTTACAACAGATTTACAAGTACAGCTCGATTCAGCGTTTGTGATCCCATTTCGTATATCTCGCTATTTTATTTATTGGTCTGACCCAATGTTTTGGGTTTGCCCTGCGACACAGAATAGCTCACAATAAAATTTAAAATTATATAAACAGATTTCAGACAAAAGTTATTAAGACATAAGAAAAAAATAGAACCAAGTATAATTTAAATTGAATGTACGCCATAAAGACGCTGACGAAATATCGCTACAGAAAATTTTATAATGGTGTTGACGATGGCATCTTGAAGATCTCTCGTCAGCTTGTATTTTTCCCTCCACTTTACAAAGGCTTTCGGAATGGTGCCTCTCGCTCCGAAGAAGAGACCGGTAACTGTGATTTTTTCAATGTTGTATTTCGCTGATAGGTACTGAATCGTGGGCTCGTAGATTTTCTTTTTCTCTTCGTTCACTTCAGATGGTTGAGTGGCTGAGATTTCGAATCTGATCGTGGATAATTATTTCGGCTGTCTGTTTATTCCTATTTATTGGAAATATAAAAATTGGAGATTTATCCTTCGAAAGGGTGAAAAAATTCAAATATCTTGGAGCAACAGTAACAAATATAAATGACACTCGGGAGGAAACTAAACGCAGAATAAATATGGGAAATGCCTGTTACTATTCGGTTGAGAAGCTCTTATCATCTAGTCAGCTGTCAAAAAATCTGAAAGTTGGAATTTATAAAACAGTTATATTACCGGTTGTTCTGTATGGTTGTGAAACTTGGACTCTGACTCTGAGAGAGGAACATAGGTTAAGGGTGTTTGAGAATAAGTTGCTTAGGAAAATATTTGGGGCTAAGAGGGATGAAGTTACAGGAGAATGGAGAAAGTTACACAACGCAGAACTGAACGCATTGTATTCTTCACCTGACATAATTAGGAACATTAAATTCAGACGTTTGAGATGGGCAGAGCATGTAGCACGTATGGGCGAATCCAGGAATGCATATAGAGTGTTAATTGGGAGACCGGAGGGAAAAAGACCTTTGGGTAGGCCGAGACGTAGATGGGAGGATAATATTAAAATGGATTTGAGGGAGATGGGATATGATGATAGGGACTGGATTAATCTTGCACAGGATAGGGACCGATGGCGGGCTTATGTGAGGGCGGCAATGAACCTTTGGGTTCCTTAAACCATTTGTAAGTAAGTAAGAAAGTAAGTAAGTAGGTTTATTCCTATTTATAGCTATGATATCGATCCTACGATTGCTCCCACCATCAGCAATACAATGAACTTCCTCGTGAACGTCTAGATTTTTGGATCGAAGTGCATCTGCGATCATAGAACGTATGATGTTGTGACGTTTTATTCTGAGTACTTCTCCCTGTGGGCAACTCCCAAGCACATGTGGTAAAGTTTCATACTCACTGCAGTGCCTACAGTGGGTTGTGCCTGTAGAGCGACCAGGGAGAGAACGTACTGGTGCCACCATCGCAATCATTTTAAGCATTTCTCTCCACTCAGAACTTGATAATCCTTCATGCTTGATGATCCACGAGTTGGCTGCAGGTACTTCTTCAAACAATACCAATCCTTTTCCTTTCTGGGGGTATGTACATCAGGTTTTTAATTCACGGTGCCGAAGATGTTGCCTTAATTGCTTCACGGATTCTGTAGCCTCATCTCTGCTCACTTGAATTCCGACAAGCAACGGGTTCTTATAGTTTCGTAGTCTCGTACAGCATTAACGTGCTGGTCATTTAGGTTTTCTAGCTTGGTATTGATGTTGAGTTGCTGTAGATAGGCTTCATTTCATTAGTCGTTATTCTGCTTTCGTCTTTCTTCCTCATTGTCCATGCCTCACTGCCGTAACAAAGTACAGGTCTCGCCAAGGTCTTGTATAGCCGAATTCTAGTATGCCTTTGTACTTGGGAAGGTTTCATAATGGTGTTAATTATTCCCATTGTTCTGGTGTATTTAGAAATTTTCTGTCAAATGCCTACTTCATTGAAAAAAGATCATGTGTATCCGAGATATGTAAAATAATAATTTATTCTTTCTAATATTTTGGAATCTAAACATATTTTGCTAGGCACAGGGTATTTTCCACAGAAGGCCATAATTTTAGTTTTTT